>CAUYQG010099119.1:0-44697 GCA_963574415.1 Tarsius wallacei
CGCCTGTAGTTCCAGCTACTTGGAAGGCTGAGGCGGAAGGATCGCCGGAGCCCAGCAGGTCGAGGCTGCAGTGGCCGGGAGCGGCCATTGCACTCCAGTCTGGGTGACAGTGTGAGACTCCAACTCAAAAAAACAAAACAAAACAAAAACAAGCACTGAAATAATATATGTGAATCTCAATGAGATACAAAAGTATATGGCAGTGAAGTTATTGGCTTGGTAACATTCATTAGAAAGGACAGGAAGAGAGTCAAATACCCTAGTCAACTGTGTTAGTGTGCTTTCTGCTGCTATAATAGAATACCATAGACTGAGGTAATTTACACAGGAAAGAGACTTATTTGGTTCATAGTTCTGGTAAAGGCTGTCTTGCTCCACCAGAACATGGAGGAAGGAATCACACAGTGAGAGAGGGTGAAAGCACATTGAACAGAGAGAGAAAATGCAGGCTGAACTCATTCTTTTTTATAAGGAGCTCACTCTGGTGATAGCATTAATCCAAGAGGGCAGAGCCCTCAAGGCCTAATCACCTACTAAAGACACCACCTCTTAATACCATTACTATGGCAATTAAATTTCAATATGAGTTTTGGAGGGGACATTCACACCATAGCACCAACCATACCATATTTATATAGTTAACATAAAATATGCTAAGATCCATGTGTGAATAAGCTAAATCGGACCTGTCAAAATTCAGGGGAAAATTATTTGGAATAAATTAAGATGTCAAAATACTATGAAATAAAATCAATGCATGATACAAATGCTAAGTTAATTGCACTTATAATAAGACCAATATTCAAAATAATGAAATAGAATATTTTAGTGGCATTGGGTTTGGAGAAAAGAACTAATAAGTTTTATCATACGCTTTAGAATTAACAAAGCTATTTCACAGGAAACATTCTTCCTTTATTGTATCCCAGAAATCAGTAAGTGGAAGGTATTATGTATTCTTATTTTATGTGCGAGGGCAGAGATTTGCTAAAGATCTTAGAACTAAATAGTAGAGATAGGAGTTAGAGTCAGGATTTAGTTCAAATATCTATGATTTTTCCAAACCACAATTTGATGAATTAGAAATTCAAGTAGACATGGCAAAGCCAGTTCTTTTCAAAATTACTAACCTTGAATTTTTTATCCATATTTACATGAGGTTAATTAGCATAAATAATATGAATAGTCAAGTTTCCAAAGACATAAATCCTAAAAATATCATTTCACCTCAGTGACATGTATAATTGCACCAATTTACCACTTAATATTTCAAGGTTACACCTGGCCTTAATACTTCTTTTTTTCTAGTTAATTTATGATTATAAATTATAAATTGAAAAGCTCAGCTAGGGTTGCAGCATCCGTATCAAATACTAGTCCCCAAAGAATTGCTACAATCCATTATGTTACTGCATACATTGTAACACTTCAATTGTGGATTACAAGTCACCAAAACGTTTTAAATTAGTTTGTACTCTAGGACACTATAATCCAAAAATAATCAAAACAAAAAAATAACAAATTATCAAATAAAACCTGCATATTTTCACTCTGAAGTCATAATTGAGTATACCACTATTGTATTCATATAAAGTAAGCAACAAAGATTCTTTAAAAATTGAATATATAAGGATAATTAGAAGATATTGACATTTAGTGTTATTGATTAAAAAAATTTTGATGTGTGTTTTTAAAAAAAATCATTATGCATTACTTCCTAGAAGAGTATTATTAACCTTTCTTTAATATAATAGACATGCAAAATCATATTCAAAGTTACATATGGAATTAGCATTAGGGTCAAGTGATAAAATGTCAATTTTATTTCAAAATTCCCTACATAAAAAAACAAAAAAGTAGAGGGCCAGTTCTATTTATAATCTTTCTAAATGTTCTTTATCTTTCCCCAGCTACATATTATTTATACAAAGAAAGAATTTACTATGGAGTCATTATTCCAATTAACCTCTTACCGGTTTTTCAACCTTTAAGTGGAGAAGATCTTAGTGCCTTTACTCTGTTTTGTTGAAAGAGTGGATTATTTAATTTATTTATTTATTTATTCACTCATCCATTCATTCATTGAGTCAGAGCCTCAATCTGTCCCCCAGGCTGGAGTGCAGTGGCACACTCACGGCTACCCCAGTGTCGACCTGCTGGGCTCCCGTGATCCTTCTGCCTCAGCCTTCCAAGTAGCCAGAACTTCAGGCGCGCACTATCACGCCCGGCTAATTTTTTGATTTATTATAGAGACAAGGTCTCGCCAAGTTGCCCCGGTCGGTCTCGAACCCTCAGGCTTAGGCAATCCACTTGCCTTGGCCTCCCAAAGTACTGGGATTTACAGGCTGAGGCACTGAGCCTGGCCTATTTTATTTTTTAATTATTTTAAAGGTGTAAGGTACAAGTCAGAATTGCATACATAAGTGGTTTAGGTAGGGGTGAAGTTTTGGTTTCTTTGAAAGGATAAACAAGATTGACAGACCCCTAGCCAGATTGAACAACAACAACAAAAGAGATAAAAAAAACCCAAATAAACACAATCAGAAATGCAAATGATCAAGTCACAACTGACCCCAAAGAAATGCAAAAGATTATTAGAGGTTCCATACCTGTATGGAAACAAATTTGAAAACCTAAACAAAATGAAGGACATTCTGGCATCACACCACTTCCCAAGGTTGAAACAAGAAGAAATTGAGACCCTAAATAGATCAATAACAACCCGAGAAATTGACTCCATCATAAGAAAACTACTTACAAAAAAAGCACTGGACCAGGCGGCTTTCCAGCAGAATTCCACAAAACATACAAGGAGGAGCTGATACCAAACCTATTGAAAGTATTCCAGACAATTGAGAAAGACAGAACTCTCCCCAAATCATTTTATGAAGCTAACATCACACTAATACCCAAACAGGGCAAAAATCCAATAAAGAGAACTACAGGCCAATATCCCTGACAAACATAGATGCAAAAATTCTCAATGAGACTGTAGCAAATTGAACCCAACAACACATCTCAAAAATTATCCACTGTGACCAAGTAGACTTCATCCCCAGGATGCAGGACTGGTTTAACACTCACAGACCATAAATGTAATTAAATACATCAACAGATGTAAAAACAAGAACCACATGATTATATCATTAGACACAGAAAAGGTTTTTGACAAAATCCAGCATCCATTCTTGATAAAAGCCCTTGAACACCTAGGTAGAGTGAACACACCTCAAAATAGTAAAAGCCATCTAAGATAAACCCCACAGCCAACATATTACTAAATGGACAGAAATTAGAAGCATTTTCTCTAAAGCATTTCCTCTAAGGCTGCCCATTCTCACCACTCCTGCTCAACATAGTGCTGGAAGTCCTAGCTAAAGCAATCAGACAAGAGAAGAAAATAAGGGATAACCAAATAGGAAAAGAGGAAGTTAAACTATCCCTCCTTATGGGTGATATGATCCTATGCCTGGAAAACCCAAGGGAATCTATCAAAAACCTCCTTGCGCTGATAAAGGACTTTGGCAAAGTCTTAGGGTATAAAATCAACATGCAAAAGACAGTCCCATTTTTATACAACAACAAACAGGCAGAGAACCAAATAAAAAGTGCAATCCCATTCACAATAGCCACACACACACAAAAGAAATGGCATCTTCCTAACCAGAGAAGTGAAAGACCTTTATAAGGAAAATTACAAAACAACGCTCTAAGAAATCAAATTAGAGTGGATTATTTTTAAAAATAGTTCTCTAATTTCTAATTTGTATATTTATAAAAATTCAAAAAGACATGGATTTCCTCAAGTAATATTAAGAGTAAAAAATCTGAATATGGTAATTTACCTAATTTCTAATGACAAGATTCTACACTTTGTAATTCAAGCACTATACCTCTAACCAACACCTATGATTGTCCCCTAAATATTATCAGGTTCCAGACAGCATAAATTCCAAAATGATTCTTCAGAAGTATTCATGCATAAAAAGTCTAATTTTGATTTAAAGTGATGCTAAATAATTTGAAATTGTCAGTAACCCAATAATCAGACATGGTTCAGATTTATTTTACTAAGTATTTAATGTGTTGAAACATAAGGATATATTATAATTCATATTTAAGAATAAAAGGAAACTACAGCAATTATAATTATATATCATCAAATCCTTAATTATGCATGAGAAAGTGAATATTCAAAACTTCCAGAAATTTGCCCAAAGTCACAAAGTGAATCAATGATAGGGTCAATTTTTTGACCTCAGGTTTCCTGAAACTTAGTCCATATCTTTTTTCATCATGAGTGCCTGTTTAATTAATTGTTTTAGTAATGACAATTTGAAGCAATTTGCAAACAAAACACAAATATGATTGGATCAAATATCATGTAAGCAGAATAAAATATAAAGAGGACAGAAAATTGTATGTGTATTATTTAGATATATATATGTGTATACATCTAAATCTAAAACTATACAAACTCTGGCTGTGAAAAGTTCTATCAAAAGAGAACCAAAAGTGGGAATTTCTAGCCTTCCCACAAGAAGGGAAGAAAAAAAGTATTTACATTTAGAATGTAAATTTTATAACTCTTTCTTTCTGCAAAACTATTTTAACTAAAAGAAAGCACATCTATACCTTAGAAAACATAGTTTTCTTGTTGTTCTGAGAGATAAAATTATTTTTAATGAGTGTTGAAACAAATGTCATTCATAAACAACACCTGTCTTCAACAGCTTTCAAGAAATTAAGAAATTTTATACATTGTTGTGTGCTGCAGGAATCTTCAATAAACACCCAGGGTCCAGTGTTATATACCTATAGTTGTATAAAGGCAACTCTATAATATGAGAGAATACTGGAGCATCTTCTAAAATAAACATTTTCTAGAAGATTTTTCAAGGATGTGGTAGTTGAGTCTTAAGTTTTAACAGGAACTCTCTCAGACATTTCAGCCCTGAAAAGAAAGCTTAATACTGTTTGTGGAAGGAACAAGGCATGCAGGCAAGGCTGCCACATATAATAGTGTAGGTTTTGTCCTGAAGAGGATTAGTTGGCTGAGGATTAGTGAGGACTGAAATCCAGCCAGTCCTCCAGTTTCCAAGATGTGCAGCCAGCTAGTCAACCCAGAGGAAGAAGGATTTTTTAATCCATCTGCTCAGAGGGGGGTTCCTTTTTCCTAAATTGAACAGCAACAACAACAAAAATACAAAATGTGCTAGCAACACTCTATATGCAAGTAGAGTGAAATTACAGGTGGAACTAAAGACCTAGCCTTGGTCTTCAGTCTCACTCTACAGTAGTATATATGAATATCTGCAAGCTATGCCAGGATTTTTCTTGGGAAATAGCTTTGGATCTAATTCTTAAAGCAAATCAAGTCAGTTCCAGAGATGTATACTGGAAAACACAATAATAATAAAGAATTTTGATCACAAAAATGTTATCAACATGAAAATCTTCATGGGCTCCTGCTTAGTATGAGCAAGACTACACCCCAACAAGCCAACTGGATAAATTACAGAGGATACGAACCTCCATATAATCAATGGTTCCATAAATTGCTTACTATGTTCCATCTGTTTAACATGGCATGAAAACAAAATAATGAAATTGATTCTGGTATAATTACTACTAAAAGCTCTTACTGGTAATTAAGAGAATAGGTGAGATATTTACTCAAGTTTCTTTTTGGCCTCCAAAACATAAGTTTTCTGTGTGCTCTGAAGAAGCTGAAAAAAAAAAAATGGGAGTTGAGACACATTTATATTTTATGCCATTTAAACTGAGAACTTTCCATTTCGAGTTATCTGAGGTTCAGAATGGTGTTAGTGAAAATTTTGATGTTTATATTCAAAGAATATAACTTGGCTGATGTATAATTCCTATTCATGGAAACCAGATCTCATCATTTTTTAATAATTTTTTCTAGATGTGAAAAAACAAATATGACAATGGTCAGGATTATATTTCATAATTAAAACCTTGCTGTCCCTGGTGGGGCAAAAAAGTTAATGAGAAACTCACACAAACTAAAATCTTAAAAAGTTATTTAGCACATCGTGTGTATAATTTTGAAAAGCCAGAAAGCTACCACTTTACAGGTAGGCCTTATATGGACTAAATGTCTGTGTCCCTCCAAAATGTATATGTTGAAGCCCTAACTCCCAAAGTTATAGCATTTGGAGGTGGGGTATCTGGAATGTAATTAGGTTTAGATGAGGTCGTGATAGAGGAAACCTCATGATGGCATTATTGTCCTTATACAAAGAGGAAAAGAGATCAGAACTCTTCCCTCTCACCCCACCGTTTAAGGATACAGCAAGAAGGTGGCCGTCTGTAAGCCAGGAAGCATGCCCTCACTGAGAACTGAAATGGCAGCACCTTGATTTGGGACTTTCTTGCTCCAGAACTGTAATTAATACGTATCTGTTGTTTAAGCCACCCAGTCTATGGTATTTTATCATGGCATCTTGAGCTGACTAACACAGGCCCAAGACAGTGTTTTTCAAAACCTACTTACCTTTAACAATGGTCAACTCTTTTCACATAAATCATATACGATACCTATAGGATAAGCAGGTTAGAAAATCTGAAATGGAGAAATGGCTTTAAGTGAGAAAACTAACCCTTCTTTCCTATGAATGAGAATACACCTTTGTGAACGCTGAATTTGCTATCAATAAATTAATAAATAAACACTAGACATTTAAAAATATTTCCTTGAAATAAGGAACAAAGATTATTAATATAATTCCTCTCAAACTGATGGTATAAACCTACAAAATAAAAGGGCAATGACAGCTAGATTTGGCTTCATCCTAGAGCTGGCATCATGCTCCCTATGCAGAGTACCGTCATGGATTAGTGGAACATGGAAGTAGGGAAAGACACGCTACAGCTGATTTTACTGTGGTTAGCTACCTTTCTTGCATTCAGTTAAATTTATAAGAAATGGTGACAGATGTTTGTGGTATGCTCCTCACTTCTAATCCCAACCTAACACATAATGCTTCAAATTATCATCATATTAAATGGCAGACAGTGGAGCTGCTCCGGTAGAGGTGAGGTAAGCAGGGTAGAATCTGGGGTATTGTGAGGCTTACATGAACCGTTTAATGCAAAATAACTACAACAGGACCTAAAACAGCCCTTTGCATAAATACTGGTTCTCTTACTTATATCTGCCTAGTCTTGTCACCATTTGGGAAACAGAATCACCTCTCAGATTGAAGCCAAGTTGCAATTTCAATCTTATAATACTTTTTCAATCTATTAATACTTTTCTTTTTATTCCTGAATTCTGATATTGCTATTCCATTAGCTCATTCTTTCATTGAGTATTAATGAAGCAATCCAGTTACTTAATATTCAGTTTTATTTTTAAAATGCTTTGCTTATTCTAAAATTAAGCAGCTACATTTAAAAAATATTAATTTAGCCGGGCTCGGTGGCTCAGCCTGTAATCCCGTGCCTTGGGAGGCTGAGGTGAGTGGATTGCCTGAGCCCGCGGGTTCGAGACCCGCCTGGGCAAGCAAGACCTCATCTCTACAATAAATCAAAAATTAGCCGGGCGTGGTAGCGCGCGCCTGTAGTTCCGGCTACTTGGAAGGCTGAGGCGGAAGGATCACCGGAGACCAGCAGGTCGAGGCTGCGGTGGCCAGAAGTGGCCACTGCACTCCAGTCTGGGCGATGGAGTGAGACGCCAACTCAAAAAAAAAAAAAAAAAAAAAATATTAATTTAGTATTTAAAATCCTTCTCTATTAAATTTTATTCATGATTTCTGTCCACAGTTTGACTATCAGGAACTTGTGAATGTAATAAACAAATAAACACTATATATTTATAAACACTTCCTTGAAAGACAGCACAGAGATTATTGGCATAAAGTCTCCCAAAGTGGGAGTTTTCAGGAAGAAACTACAAAATCTTATGTAACAGTCCTGCTTACACACCTGGTCCTTTCCACAAACAGCATTAAACAAACTTGATTTTGAAAGCTGTTTTCTAAACTTCAGCAGGTTTGCTATTCCCTTTTGATAGTATATTATCTGTGAATTAAGTATTCATTCTGTGTATTTAACCAATTTAAGAAAAAAATGTTGAAAGGAAAAACAAAATAGAGAACTCATTGGAGCATGACTGGAGAAGGCCTTGCCAGTCATACTTGAGTAGATCATTCATTTAAGTCCTACTGTATGATTTGCTGAAAAATTTCTTAATTGCTATCTCATTCAATGAAAGAGAATTATTACTTGATGTAATATGAGTGTGATTGTTTTACCGGTAATTATTGTACCAATTTATAATGTCACTGAGGGTTTTATTTGAAGCAAGAGTACTGATTTTGGTATAGAGAATTAGGAAAAATAAAACACATAAACAGCATCACAGGAAAGGCAGACTACAGTTATGTCTATAAGTGTTAGCGACTGATTACATATTGCCTCTAAACATAGCAAGAAATTTCAAATTCTTGAAAGTGAATTCACCAGTGGCTGAATTTGGTCTTAAAATCTCACTGCAAGAATGTGAAGAATAAAATTTATGATGATCTTATGGAATTTGCCTTGAAAACCAAGAAATTTACCTTGAAAATCATTATTTTTTTAAAGAAAAGAGAAAACCCTTCCACAACAAAATCAAGAAACTGCCAAAACTCAGGCCTGCATGAATCATTATTTAGAATAACTACGTTTTGACAAACATAATTTATGTAAATTTATAAATATATAAATATATTTATATACTTATGTACATAAATTACGTACAACAATCCAAAGCAACTCTTTTCCCTGAATTTGGGAGCAGTCCCTCTGTGTAACAAAAACATCATGAGACAGTCAGCAAAATATCTCAGTAAAATCAAGTGATATGGCACAGAGAAAGTTGTCTCTAATTTACCATTTAGTAGCCCTACCAAACATTAAACAAGTGTCATCTATTGATTCTTACAGAATCTACACCGTATTCTAGTCCTCACTAATCTTTCTGATGTCGTTCAAATCATGGTCTAATAACAAGACTCTGAAGAATTTTACAAGAATACTAATCTCTATATATCTCTCATTATTTTTTATTTTTCACTAAAGGGAAGAAAATGAATTTACCCTTAGTAATCTGTGATCTTCATTCTTCATGCTATCTGTGTTGTGGAAACAGCACTGAAAGTAAAGTCAAAAAACCTGGATCATATATTTAGGTCTCTCACCTAGGTAAATTTATGTTGGACAGCCATTATCCCTCCAATAAAATACTGAATATTCATAAAAATAAGAAAAGTAGTCTAAGTTCAGAATTACCTGGTCTACTCTTTGAACTATATAATTTCAGAAGGATGAAAAGATTATTCAATATTATAAAACTGGTTAGTTGCAGAAGTAAGCTCAGACCTCAGGTTTCTTCATTTGAATTCTAATCTTTCTTTCAACTATCATTATGCAAAGGACAACTACAAAAAAATCAATAAGAAATGAGTACTAAAGAACTTCTAAAGTCATGGCATGCTATAGAATTAAAAACCATAGTCATGAAGTTCTTAAAGATTTTTTTCTGCAAAATGTTCATTACTGTAAAATCGTCCAGGCTTAGAAAGTTACAGAAAAAATTTTCACATGGTTTTTTCCACAAAGAGGGTCCAAAATCAAGAACTATCAAGTTCATATATGAAAAATAAAGTTTTTTTTAATAACAAGAATTTTCTAACACTATTTTTGGTTAAAAACAAACAAAAACTGCATCAGGTTTTATTTTTCACAAAAAGCTATGAATAATTCATATACAATCAGAAAATATGTTTCTTATTTGCTAGTTTATTTTAAAACGATATAAATTGCATGGACTCTGAATTGTAAAAAAGATATTTTGTTTCACTAATTGTATTGCAATTTGCATCTGACTTTAGCCATATTACAAATGTCAACACCATATGTATACCTTATTGTTTTGACTCTATTTATGGTTGCTCTATTTTGTAGGTCATATTTATGGTAGCTCAGATAATGCCTGTAAGAAAGAATCAAGCACCTAGTTCTCAGTGCATTCATTTGAGGCAGTATAATGAGACTGAGAAAAGAAGTGTTCCCCACTGACATCAATATCTTCAACAATGTCTATAGAAGGAACCATCAGAGGCCTTTGAAAAATACAAATTGAACTTTGAATCAGTATAAACTTCAGAGGCTCACCTGGTCTTATGAAAACAGTCTACTTATTGTGTAGCCTGCCACTACTATGAAAGTTGCATGTCACTTTTATTTGTCCACAAATGCAATAGAGGATTTTGAGTTGGGATCTGAGAAGATACCTAATACTCACTTTTATTTATGGCTCCATCATCAAGAAAATTCTTATCTGGTCCTAAATGAGTAAGTAAATCCACAAGATGCTCTGCATGAGATGCTGAACTCTTGGTGAGAATACCCATCTATCCAATAAAACACTGAATATTTATTATGTGCATAAGACACAAGCTAGCACAGCAAGAGGCCTTGTTCTACCGAGTCAAATAATCCATTAGCATCTTCCCTCTGATGAACCAGGCAACCCTTCCAGTGCAGTTGAAGTCTTTCTCCACACCCCTGTACTGACATTAGTACCACTTCACTAGCAATTTCTCTTACCTGTTTATCATATACTACTCCTACATGAATGCAGAGGTCTTACCCATTGATCAAAGGAATCACTGGCAGTATATAGGAAACTCTTGGATTGAGCACACAGTGGCATTTGATAAAGCTTAACTTTAAGTTTGAATTATCTCCAGTATATGGAAGAAATAAACCTGCATTTTTTTGTGTACTGATTATATTCCAGGTACTATGCTAAGAGAACAATAACTTCATGAGGATGTTCTTATTATTCATATTTAATAGATGATGAAGCTGAAAATGAAATTATGTAACTGGCCAACAGTCTCACAGATAGTGAAAGAGCAAGCATTTTAACCCAAGTTTCTCTCACACTTAAAGCCAAATTTTCATTTTTCCTTTAAAAGCAAAAACATGGATGAACCTGGAGGACATTATGCTAGGTGCAATAAACCAGGCACAAGAAGACAAACAGAATGATCTCACTTGTATGTGGAATCTAAAAAAGTCAAAGTCATAGAAACATATGACAGAAGGTTACCAGGATAGAGAGGGTGAGGTAAATGAGGAGATGTTGGTCAAAGAGTACAAAAGTTTTGGAGTTCTTAATGCATAGCTAATAATTATAATGTATTGTAGCCTTGAAATTTGTTAATAGACTTTACGTTTTCTCATCACACACACCAAAAGTTAACTATGTGAGGTGATGCATATGTTAGCTTGATTGAAGGAAATATTTCACAATGTATACATGTATCAAAGGATCACATTATATATCTTGAATATATGCCATATTTTGGTTATGTATACTTAATAAACTTGGGAGGGGAGATGAAACTGTATTGAGGACTGATGATAAAGAGTAATGAAAACACTGAAATAATCAGGGCACCTGCCAAGTTCTGTCCTTCCCTGTTTTCGGTCACATTGCATTTTAAAAGTATGCTAACAAGAAATAAAGGAATAAAGATTTAGAAAAGAGAGAGCAAAAATAATGGGGGAAGCATCTATATTGAAGGTATTATGCTGAGTACTTACACAAATATTAACTCAATCAATTATCTTACTATTGTTTCTATTTCCAATGGAGAAATCACCCTATATCAGCACTAGGATTTAAATTCAGTCAGTTTGATTCAGAGATAATGCATTTTCAAACACCCTTCTTTGAGGTCCACTCACTCTTGTCAGTCCTAACAAAAGGAACAGTGGAAAAGCTCTTCCTCTCATCAGAACGTAAGGGGAGTATAGCTGCTTTCTAAAACTTTATTTCATCTTCAGTTATTCATCACCAAACTCAGAAACTCCCTATACTCCATGTACATAACATTACCATAATTCACAATGTGTCACTTACTTCTTTGGTCTTTTTTATTTTCATTTCTTCCAAATAATTTTTATTCTACCCAACCTCTTAGAAAAACTAAGATAAACTCTTCAAACTCACTGTCCAGATCCATTATTTATCAAAAATGTGATATCTTGAACTTCATATTTAACATAGTTATTAAGAAGAAATGGAGGACTGTGTGCATTAAGAAGCTTTTATAGTAATAATGATAAATGAGTACTATGGAACATCCTGTGCAATCCCAATACCTCATATCCATATTCATTTCTCTGAACAGCATTCCTTCTGCCTAGCCTAGCACGGTTATACCTCCTCTTGTCATTTATTATTGATTCATTCTTCAATTTCTTCTCCTTGGAAGATTTGCTCTGATTTTCCTGACTAGGTCACATCCTTTATTCTTTACAGTGTTTTTGAGTTACAATAGTACATTTTTGTGAGAAAGTACTATTCCTCGGAGAACATCCTCACTTTCTCTTTTAAAAAATAAGGGTAGAAAAACATGCAAGTTTAGGTAACTTGGAGGTATGAGAAAAATAGGTCATTACACTCTTCTAGAAATGATAACTTGGCATCATAATAGAAAAAAACAAATGGGTATATGAAAATGCATGCTCGTGTGTGTGTGTGTGTATGTGTGTGTATGTGTGAAGAGGTAGAAAGAGAGGTTAGTTGGTTTTTAACACCGTCTCAACCTTTTCAGCACTCAGATATCAGTGCATTTAAACTCAGTTCAGTGCATCAAAATCTGATTTCTGAACTTAACCACAGCAGATAGAATGGCAGTCAATCAACAGTTTATATCACTGTTTGTTTCCTAATTCCTTAGTCATCTCTTGGACAATGAGAAATCAGATACCATCACAAGGTTACATTACAATCAATCCATGAAAAGATAACATGTCAAGTTCTAACTTATTTCCAGATCTGCCAATAAAAGATAGTTTCAGTACAACAATAAAAGAACAAAACTGAGGGTTAATTATAACATTCGACACTTAAAATTGAAGTTATTATGTCAACCAGAGAGATCACAGACAACTTAAAATGACTGACCTGTTATTTTTCTATATGCATTCCAATTTTTCTTTAAAACAATCCTGATTCAACTCAAGTGAAACACTTTTTTTAAACCAGTAGTGAATAGTACACAGTACTTGTAAATTTTCTGCTTATTATTGAGTGTTTTAAATACTTAATAAAGAGCTGTAATTGAGAACTGTCTGAACTTTCAGGGGATAATTATAAAAGAGTAGTAATTTAATGTAAACAAATAACCAGAAAACACTGATATATCTACACCTGAAAAATGATGTCTAATGTGCTCAAGTAAGCACTGATAAATATCAAAAAAGTTAACATATTTATAGTAAGTTACTTAGAATTAGGCACAGCTCAGAAAACAAAGTAAACAGTAATGGCAATCATGTCTGATCTATCTAAAATATTTGGAAATAGGGCCATATTTTATTGTGTGTGGTTTTTTTATTTTTATTTTTTGAATCAAGCTTCTTAGCTTGAAAAATACTTTCTACCTTCTTCAGTTTTATTCTTTCTTATTTTTTGAGTTGGAGTCTCGCTCCGTAACCCAGGCTGGAGTGCAGTGGCCGCTCCCGGCCCCCGCAGTCTCGACCAGCAGGGCTCCCGCGATCCTTTCGCCACAGCCTTCCAAGTAGCCGGAACTACAAGCGCGTGCTGCCATGCCTGGCTAGTTTTCTGATTTATTGTAGAGACGAGGTCTCGCCAAGTTGCCCCGGTGGTTCTCGAACCCTCAGGCTCAGGCAATCCACTCGCCTCGGCCTCCCAAAGTACTGGGATTACAGGCTAAGCCACCGAGCCGGCCCTCAGTTTTATTCTTATTCTCATTATGTAGCATTATTTTATATGGTTGAAGTAAGATCTCATGAAAATTAAAATAAATAAGATTTCTCACCTATTGCTTACCTAGGTGCATGCTTTTATAAAGATTGGTAAATTCATTGTGCATTTTAATCAATTTTTGAAGTTATAAGTATAAATTATTATATCCCTGTAGTCTCAGAGATCCTCACTTTCCTCTGAATGTTTGCAAGTTCCACAGCATGAAGGAACTTAATACTTGGTACAGATATTTTTAAATAATTTCAAATAAGCAAGCACTTTGCTTACTTCAGTGAATAACATTCTGTTGTTTTGTTTTTTTAACACGTTATGACCGATAACAAAAACTCAATTTTGTTGTTATCAAATATGTTCTTGTAGATAATGCCAGAGGATAATAGTTAATATTGTAAAAAATAAAAATTGCATCATAATGAGGATGATTTCCCTTTCCAGAAAAACACAGGTCTAAGTGTATCAGTCAAGGATTTAAGGAGAAAGAGCATAGAGAGGAGTGTCACTAACTCTTTTAATTTTTCTCTCTGGACAGGTTAACATAACCTCTAAATTTAAATAGAGATTCAGTAGGCCATGGGTGTATAAGATTTAATGACGTGTCCTTCTGTTTCCTGTCTCACTTGGAAAACTAAATTATATGCCAAGATATTCATCTCCTTCTTAAGTACTTTCCCATGAGTAAAAGAAGGATCCAAGGCTCTTGGAATATTTTCCAGGCTTTGGAAATAAATAGATGGTTTGAGTTCTTTAGAACTCAAGATCTCTTGAGTTGTCAAGGTCTCTTCATTGAGATGGCCGGATTTCAATGTTCACTCTTAATTCTTCCAAAAACAGAAATCTCTAGCTGAATCCTTGGATACTGCCCTACTATGTGCTTTTGGTTCAACAGATCAGGCAGTGTTCATTGACCAATCATTATACCTATCTCCTCAAGTTAAACATTGATATGCAGGAATGATTTCAAACTATTTAATAATCAGTTAATCAAACCAGCCAATCAGAAATGACTAGGGCCTAAGCACTGGGGAAGGCTGCTGTTGGTTTTGGCTATGCCAGACAATCAGTAATTTTTTGGCTCCTTAATATGGAAGACCTGTTGAGGTGCTGGGGAGAAACTTTGAGCAGTGGGAAGGGAGTGGTATGATGAACAATTACCTTCCAATCTATAAAAAATTTCAGTATTTTCACTACCCAACAGATACATATTTACCATTGTGTACTGAATGAATTTTAACTATGTTTATATGTTATAAGCATTCTCATTATATTCTAGAGTGTGTGGTGATCTAATTATTGGCAGATTGCAATTACATCTTTTTTAAGCTAAATATGAAGATACAGTAGCACAATGGTTGAGAACATGGGCTCTGCTACTAATTGTGCAAACTTGTTATTAACTAAGCTTCCACAATAAAATGCAGATGATACCCTCACGTAAGTCCTTTGAGAATTAATAATGTATGAAAATCATTTTGAATGGTTATCACTTGATAAATGCTGGTACATGTATACCTTAACAGTAGAGGTCCATACTGTCATCAAACTGCACTGTCAAAATCAATAGGCATATTATAAATTACCTAAAAAGAAAATGGCAAGAACACATCTTACTTTTCAAGCTATTGAAGAATAATGTATTGGTTCAACTTCAGTTTGGGAATTGAGAAACAAATGTATTTTTAAGATGGTGCAAAAACGCCGGGCTCGGTGGCTCAGCCTGTAATCCCATTCTTTGGGAGGCTGAGGTGAGTGGATTGCCTGAGCCCACGGGTTCGAGACCCACCTGGGCAACTTGGCGAGACATCATCTCTACAATAAAATCAAAAAAGTCAGTCGGGCATGGTAGCGCATGCCTGTAATTCCGGCTACTCGGAAGTCTGAGGCGAAAGGATCGCCGGAGCCCAGCAGGTCGAGGCTGCGGTGGCTGGAAGCGGCCACTGCACTCCAGTCTGGGCAACAGTGAGACTCCAACTCAAAAAAAAAAAAAGATGGTGCAAAAAATCAAATTTGTGAATATTCTACTATTTTGTTTTTAATGATGCAATGATTCATTAAGAGTAGTATAATATGGTAGTGATATTCAATAATCCATTAACAAAATATATGGTTTTAGGACATTTCTCCACAGATATCAATACAAAGTATAAAATATGCCATGCAACATTTAAAAAAATTAATTTATAAAGCACTAAATGCCATCTTAATTTGTATGTGTTTAATTATTTATTTTTAATTTCCTTTTGTCAATATTTTCTCCAAAAATAAGCCCCATTCACATGAAGAATAAAAAACCAAGAATGAGAATTTTCAGCCTTCTATGTGGCATTATGAAAGCTGCTATCATATATGATTTGTCAACTATAAAATTATATGATTTTAGAGCTGAAAGAAACCTTAGCGATGAACTTGAAGTTATGTAGACAACATTGATTTCAAATGAAATGTCTAATAAAAATACGAATCAAATGGACAGAATCCAATTCATAAAGTCATCTGTATTTATATATAATTAAGTCTACTTATATTTGCCAGAAGAAAACTAAAACATTTGGAAGAGACAAGGATGCTTATGGACACAGCTATGTGCACGTGAATAGGCATGAAGAAATGTCATTTGTAGGCAATTCAAAGGAAGAAAATAATATCTTTTACCAAAAATAAATGTGATGTTCACTTTTAGTTTCCTAAATAGCGTATCTCTGTTTCTTCTCCCCTACCTTTGCACTCAGCCATGTCATCTTCTTGGAGACTTTATTATTTCCTAGAGTACAGATTACTTTGGCTGCAAGGAAATTTCAAATCTTCAACAAGCAATAAATTCACATTGGTTTTGAAATGTTTCTTAAGATACCAAGCTGAGGAAATCATCTTGAAATATTTCAGATTTATGATCGCTAAGTGGGAAAATCACAATCAAATATCAAGAATACTGTCATCCAGATTTTTCAAAGGAGCAATGAATAAGTCAACCCTCTGAGAAATCATGAGAATGACTTAATGAGTGTGTGTGATTACTTTTTTCAAGAAATGATATATAAAAATACGGACTAGAATAGAATAGAAAACATGCTATGTAGAATAAAATAAAAGACATAAGTGTATTTTACATATTGTTTCATAAAATTTTTGTTTCACTTTCATAAATATACACATGCATATACATGTACACATGTCTATGTGTACTAGGCTTTGATGGAAAAGGTATTGCTTACTGTTGTCATGGGCAAGATGTTTGAAGGCACCAAAATAGAACAGAAATTACAAACTTGCATATAAAGGATGAGTTCCAGTCCATGAATATTTAATTTAGTCCACAGAGTGAACTTCTTTAAGTGGAATTAGTTGCTAACATTTGAAGATTGTGAGTTCACATAAACAGCCTTTTAAGTGGCATCTTTTGAAAAGTCAGAAAATCTTCTGGACTATAGTCCTTAGGAGCTGAGTCATAGCTGCACCATAAGAAATAGCACGAACCCTTAGATCAGCATGGTCTTATGTCCTCCTTTTTCACTCAGTTCTGTACCTGACAGATAATTTCAAGGATTTGAACTTGTCATCTCTGGTCTAGACTTCTGATCCCATGTTGATGATCAAGGGATTGTTTTAGAAACCTATGATTTGGTTTATCTCATCCTTCAACCAGACAGACACTGAATAGTGACTAAACATGATTGTAAATAAAAGAATTACAAAATCATCCATCTGTAAAGCCAACACACTCCTTAGTGGTCCTTAGTCTAAACATTTTATTTCACACATGAGACAACTGAGATCCAAAGAGAATAAGCAAAATACCAAAGATCACTGAATTAGAAATAAGTCCTCCTTACTCCCATTCTGGTATCACTTCCACTATGCATGTTAGTGGAATAATTTTCAGAAACAAAAGGCAGCAAAAACATTGCTGAGGCATAACAAAGCCAATGTAATGTCTATCATGTGTAAATGACCTATCAGTAACATGAACATTGCTGATATTTTCTATCAAAATAAATTATTATATTCATTATTCTATTCTTGCCATCATCATATTTTGTTCACTTCAGTTTCCTTATTTACCTACAATTTCTAATTGTATGCTCAATTTAAGGAGTATATAATGGTATAAATTAATTACTAAATAATGTACATTCTAATATATGAACAACCTAGTCACATAGCAGTATCTAGAAATGTGACAGATTTCCAAATGGCTAAAAAGAAGAGGATATTTCCAATATGCTTTGATCTACCAATTCACATATAAAAGTCAACACCAGGCCCATAAAATTTCTGCACAGGTAAGGAAAACAATCATCTTACTATATGCTTATCAACTGCTGCAATATACACTTGCATCTGAAAGTAATTCTTTCTTACTTGTTAAGTAGTTTAAAGCAAATTTTTAAATCAGTTTTGGACATATTTTGCAAAAGTTTTCCAAGAAAATATTTTTACAATACACAAAAAGGTCGATTATTTTCTTTATAATTTGATAATTACAAGTTGAATCTCTGCATCTGAAAGGTAAGGGAATTATATTTCAGCCCAAAGATTTCTAATTAAAACAAGTTGTGCCATATATATTAGAATAAAATGAATTATCATAAAAGCACAGAAATCTAATAATCCTCATAAAATACTCTACTTTACCTGTTCTAAACTAAGAATGTTCAAAAGTCATCAAATAATTTCCTCATAGTTGAAAACACAACAATAAAACCACAGATTGCATAATTACTCTTCATGATTTTCTTACTTCTATTCTTGACTCTTCGAAGAATGCTGATAATATAAATATCAATTTAGATGTCTTCACAAGAGTGAAGGATAAATGTGAATAACCCAAAACATATCCACTTTCAAAAAAAGAATATTTTCAGTATCAGGTACAGAATGCTGCAATGGAATGATACTGGTCTCAAAAGATGTACAAGAATTATATAAGATATATAGTACTAATTCTTCTTATTACTGATGTAATTCATAACACCTTGGATCAATATTTTGGTTAATCTCCATCTCAATTTTTGTTTGTTTTTGTTTTTATATTGAAAAGATAGAGACAAAATGCAATGTGGTATCCTGGCTTAGGTACTGGAACAGAATAAGAATATGTAGAAAAACTGGTAAAATTCAAGCAAAGTCTGAAGTTTAGTTAATTTATCAATGTTAATTTCTTAATTTTTGATCAATGTATAATGTAATATAAAGGTGTTAAAAGTGATAGAAACTGGGTAAAGCATATACAAATACTCTTTGTACTAACACTAAAATTATTTCAATATGAAAGTCTTACTAAAATATTGAGAAACCATTAATAGAGATATGAGAAGGCCTTATCAGTTAGAAGTAAAAACAGAAAAGCTATGCATTTATCTTGAAAAAAAAGTATTTCTTTTATTTTTTCCAATAGCTAGCAGCATAACTGTCACCACTCAAAACCTTGTAACAAGCTGGTTCAGGGTGGCAACAAGGCCCAAAGTTTGCTCCAAAATTGAACTATAGTGCTTCCCTAAGACATATCACACACACACACACACACACACACACACACACAAAACAGTTGTTTTTTGGGTTTTTTTTTTTGAGTTGGACTCTCATTCTGTCACCCAGGCTTAAGTGCAGTGGCACACTCACAGCCACCCCAGCCTACTTGCTGGGCTCTGGCAATCCTGCCTCAGCCTTCCAAGTAGCAGGAACTACAGGCGTGCACTACCACGCCCATCTAATTTTTTTGATTTATTGAAGAGAAGAGGTCTCACCAAATTGCCAAGGCTGGTCTCTAACCTGCAGGCTCAGGCAATTAACTCGCCTTGGCCTCCCGAAGTGCTGGGATTACAGGCTAAGCCACTGAGCCCAACCACAAAATAGTCTTAACTAATAAAGAGGTAGTATTCTCAGAGGTTTTTTTGTTACACTTAGAGGAAGGAAATGCCAATGATTTGATTTCAACAAGGTAGACTCAAGAAGATATATTGCTTATTTTTAATCCGTGGCTCCAATGAATACTCAAGACTATAAAAAAAAAAATAGAGCAAGGAAGTGCAGGGGAGGGGTGGGGCGGGGGCCTGACTAAAGACTCAAGCAAGATCAGGAGAATAGGAAGTGGCCAAGGCCAGTTAGAGGAAATGCCTTTTCACTTGATGAACAGATCTATTCTCAGAAGTTCATCTGAGGCCTGAAGGTTGTATAACCCCATTTATAATGGCAGGGACACTCCCTTGTCTAGATTCACAACTCTTATCAAAGAGTAACTTTCATTATTTAACAAAGGATGCAAATATGAAGGTGTCTCAGCATCCAAATCTTAGGAAATGGGCAATTTTAAAAAATGCCTTTAAGCAATCATTTTAAAGCCTCAAATCTGCTATGACTGAATATACTATTTAATTGCTTGTCATTAGTTCTTGGAAGTGGAACGCACAGTTCAATGTGCATTTCAGTCTACACTTCTCAAGAAAATCTTATCGTTGTGACTAGAAATGATGCAGAGTTGGGAAGCAAAAAAAAAATCAGGCCTTCAAAAAACAGTCACTTATTGCTATATGTTTAGTCTTTATCACAAATACCAAAGCAATCATTCATGAGACCTCCAAATAATTTTTTTTATAAAGTATATGTGTGTGTGTATGTGTCTAAATGCATTTGTTGCGTATTCCTCATGTTCATGGCACTGTTCCAGGTGTCTGCAAAGAGCTTACACTCTATCTGGACAGGAAGACAATGAAATGCCAATAACAAAATCAACAACTTAATTACAGTTGTGATACGATATGGCCAAAGCTACAAAGTAATAGTACATAGTATTAAAGATAGCAAAAAAGGGTGTTGATTTATTCTGGGGTCAGTGAAAGACTGAGCTCTTTAAATTGAGTTCTGAAGGATAGGAAAGAGTTGTTTAGGACAGGACAAAGGAGAGTGGAAAAGGAATGGGGATGCTGTACCTATAAGGTCTGGGACATGCAGGGGCATCACAAGGCTATGTGACCAGAACACTCACTGCCCAGGGTGCAAAATGAACCTGGTGAGAGAGGTCTGTCCATGGTACACAGGCTTTTTTTTTTTTTTTTTTTTTACAAGCATAAGACAGAAATCTGGTCATTTTACTAAAAGCCCAAATTTTGTGATAAAAAGCAAACATGTTTAGGAGGGAAGAGATATTTTCATATTTGTATTCAAGAAGTATCAATCTGGCTGCTGTGTGCACACAGATAAGAGGCTCCTTAGGGGCCTCCACAATAGCCCTGCTGAGAATTTGTGTCCTAGCCTGAAGAAAGGCTCTCGGAGAACAAAAAATAGTCTATGAATGTGCTTGGTACAGTCTAGAAAACAACACTTTCATCGCTGTCTTTTCTATCTAATGAACCATCACAATATAAAGCCCTGTTAAGTTCCCCAAAAGTGAGTTGGTTTCAAAGTATCTCAGAACATGATCAGTTTTACACCGTCATGAGCCTCTGGAAAGACAGGGGCACTCTTGGGCTTTCGAAATGATAGGCGTGAGTTTTGACCATGGTGGGGTTTTGAAATAACGAAGAACCTGTGATAGAAAAGACAATAGACTCTAAAAATGACTCAGTCAGCTCTCCCATTACACATGTTAACTACTCATAAAAAAATTTAATATTCCCATTTTTAACATCCAATTATATTATACTCAACTGATAACTTATTAGTCAATGAATAATACAAGAACCTTATGACTCATAACGTTCTTCTACACACTTTTAAACAACCAAGATAGCAAAATTTTTGCTGGAGAAAACACTTAAATCCACAAGTGTTTTAAATGCATATTCAAATATTATTTAATAGTAATCTTTTGCATTTCAGAATAAAATCTACATTAAAATCATTTTGAGTAGCTATAGGCATTATTTCTTAGTTTGAGTTGCTTTGCTGTTGCTGTTTTAAATATTTGATAATTATTTAAAACATTTTTAATCATCCAGGAAGAAATACTATTTAAAAATAATATTGTTATTTTGTTTTAACAATATCATGATTTTTAAAACCTGGTGTCCGTCAATGGAAAATATTCACGAGAACTTGCATCTTCATGTTACTGAACCAGTCTCAAAACTGCCTGTCAGGAATTGCACAAAATGCTAAAAACTATACTGAACTGTTTCTTTCTTTTTTCTCAGGAGCACAGGTACAAAAAAAAAAGCCTTTTCTGCCTTTGGGGTGGTCTCATCTGCTCCTGATTTAGCCATTTTCCTTCATACCACTTTACTTTCTCTGTATGTCACTTCACCCACTTTTTCACAATCTTCCTCCAGGGAACAAACTCACAATGCAATTGCTAGTCAGCAGCCAACACTTTCTCCCAGCAGTGGCCCTAAGCAGGCTACACATGCTCATCCCACTCCACGCCTGGCTGTAACCACTGGGAAGACGGAGATAATTCAGATGATTGATATCTTACAGGACTGAATTATTTGGGAGCATTTAGGAAAAGGTGGGAAGCAAGGACAACTTTCTTTTTTCATCTGCAATTGCAACACATTAATGCAGGTGCTGAAGATACTTTCCATTTTTAAAAGTACCCTATAGATCTGTACTTCTTTCTTTTCTGAGGAAGTCAAACCACCAAGCAGTTATCAAACTGTTTTAGCAGTGGAAACCCTTATTCAATCCCCTAAATCTCCACTAAAAGTGACATTTTAAAAGCATATATTAATGTTTATGAGTTCAACATTTCAATATGTATACCCAATAAATTGAATTACGTGTATTTTAACAACACAACATTTTGCAGAGGTTTATAGAGGACTGCTGCTTCCACAAATTACTTGTGGATTCCATATTCGTTGCAGAGTAGCAGCAAAATCCTGACTCACATAGAAATAGAGCTGAAAATGCCATGTTTTCTCAAGAGCTCCTCTTAAAAATCTCAGAATACATACAATTACTAAATCAGTAGCTTGAAAGAGGAGTGGTAGAAATCTTCTGTTCAAATTAAAAATGGAAACATTAATAATAACGTGCTTGCATATTTAACATAAATGAAATCAATGAATAGACAACTCAGCCAGTCTTAATCTCCTTTGTTTAGCAGAAAGTACATTTCAAAGTATCTTTTAACATGTTTGTATTGAAAATAAGATTAAAAATTCTAAGATTTATGGTTAACTATCTCTGACTAAAACATTATTCAAAAGTTAAAAAACTATTTATGCTATATCCGAATTTATTTCCATTCCATTACTAGCACTTCAATTGTAATCACCCGCAAGGTAATTCTGTGATCTTGCTTGGTCAAATTCAACTCATTTTGCTTAATAGCAATTGAGAGGGGAAGGCTTCCAATCTCAAAATAACCCCTAGCACCATGAATAAAATATTTTTATGATGGGATGGGTAACATTTGTGTGATACTTGCTAGAGATTCACTGAGTTTTGCCTGGTATGCAACATATGTACTGAATTAATCGAGAAATTTTATGTGATTGCAAATTAAGCAAATGTAACAGTATATATACCCTGTCTAGTCAATAACACATTTTCCAAAAGTGCTAAAATATACCCAGAGATGATAGGGAAGATTTTATTTTAAAAATTAATAAAGTAAAACAGATTAAATATATTTGTGACCTTCTGTTTTTTCAAATTCAATTAATAAATGTATGTTCTTTGGGGATTTTTAAATGTCTAATTTTTAAAATTAAATTGGAATCAAATGATCAGTCACATTACAGTGCTAAGATACATAGATTGAAAAACATTAATCTAAGTAAACCTGATATTGGTTGATAGGAGGCAGACAACAGCTAATCATAGTATTTTGACTTAATTCGTCAGTGACTAATAAGAATAGAGGCAGATTCACTAAAATATAAACACATACCGTATCTCTTTCTACATAACAAAATTACTATCCTTTCATCTGAACACATTTTCTCTCCATTCACTCATATGTTTTGTGTAAATTATATAAAATGTTCATGTGTACTTATTTCCAAGTATGTTTTTAAAAAGAGATGACATTTTGGGACATTTCATCTCTAGGAATCTTTGAACTGGATAGTGTCAGATATTTAACTAGAAAAAAAAAAGTAACTTTATAAAGTATTTTGAATAGTACATGTGAAATATTATGGTACTGGAAAAGAGGTGACCACAACCAGCATTGTGGGAATCAGTGCGCCACTGACATTTAAATCAATTGTTTACTAAGGAGATTCAAGCAGTTAGAACTGTCACTCTCCTGATCGCAGAGACACACACACAAAGTCATCTGCTAACTAACTATGCTAACGATCACAATTCTATAACTAGATATCAGCACTAGCTGATGTGATATTTTATAAACAAGGTTAGTCACTTAATAAAAGTAAATGACCTATGATTAGTGACCAAACATGCAATAATTGGTAAAATTTGACAACAGTTTATAGACTAGATAATAGCTTTATATAAGTGTAATTTCTTAATCTGTTAAGTATACTGTGGTTATGTAAGTGGAAGTCCTTATTTTACAAAAAACAAACACAAAAGTATTTTGATATAAGGTGCATCATGTATACAAATTATCAATCATTTAAGAAAACATTTACAGAGTAAAAGAAATAAAATAAATTGGTAAAATGTTAACATTTGGGGAATTTGGGTATACAAGAATTATGAATACTAGTTATGCAAACTGTGATTAAAAACCTTTCAAATAATAAGTTTTCAAAAACTATCTTTACAAAGCATTTTTTTCATAATCATACTCAATAAACAAATTACTGCAGAGATCTGCAACGCTATTCATGATTTTGAGGTAATCAGCAAAGCAACCGACATGGCATCCCCATGGGAGAGTTTATACACACACATACTCACACATGTAAACACATGTGAAACAAATTCTGATAATTAATTAATTCCAAATACCCTATAATATGGTTCATCACATTATTTAGATGTATATATGTTACTCATCACAATACATATCTTTATCAATCGTTATGCTCTACAAGGTTCTCATAAAATATTTGGTTCATCTATAAAAAGCTCAACCAATAAAATCCAAATTTTTCATGCAACTTTTTTATATTACATACTCATATGACATGTTTAAAAAATTAGGTCTCTTCTTTCTAACTTGGCCAGTTGGGGCTCACATCTAAATACATAGAGGCAACAAGCATGCCAGGATTTCACTTTATAAAAATATGTTTTAAGATAATCTTTGAAAACAAATTGAATCTTTAAAAATACCTTGAAAACAAAACAATGGATCAACTTATGTTGAGTGTGTCAGCAAAGGAGAAAAATGTGAACGATAGAGGTGACAGATAATATATTTTTAAGTATAGTGAGTCAGATGCAAAATTTCATTCATAAAATGATATAGACAATATATACAATAGGATAAATTAAGTGCAATACACTCAGGAACAGTTGGGCTTGAGTCTAACTTAAACATCCATATTAGACGTCATGAAGAGCATATTTACATCATATACATATAAAGTCAAAGAATGAATACTGGAATTTAATAAAGAAGAGTAAAAATATAAGATTAAATTAAAAAAAAAAAAACAAAAAACCACAAGCCCAGTAGACATGTGTATGGGGCGGGTGCTCATTCTCCTAATGCTAAATGCCCCCAGACTCTGCTCTATATTTCTTCATGATCTCCTCTGTTTCATGGCTTTACATAAATATTACCCATTTGCCAATGCAACCAAATTTATATCTGCAGTTCAGAACTCTGGCACAAATGCTTAAGTTGCTTATAAAATTGTATATTCAAAATCTCTATTTGGTTGAGCAACTGAAGCTCAACCTGTCAAAAACTGAACTCCAGATTTCTCCCTACACCTGCCCTGCATTCAGCCTTCTCCGTCTTAGTGGAGGCTCCTCAAAATGCCAGGACACAAAACTTGAAGTCACTTTTGACTCCAATCTATCAGGAAGTTTTATTAATTATACTTTCAGCACATATCTGGCACCCAGTCACTTATCACTACTTCTACTGCTGCCTTTCTGGTGTAAGCTATCATAACATCTTTCAACCCAGCTTATGGCAATAGCTTCATAATTTCCTCCCTGTCTGCCCTTGCCACCCTGCAGGTGATTCACAACACAAAAACTGGAATGATCCTTTAAAAATATAATTCAGATCATAAGCTTATCTACTCAGCAGTCTGGAGTAGTACCCTACTTTACTCTGAGAAAAGCTAAAGTTTTACAAGGATTATGGTAGCCAATGACCAGGCTCTCACTGCCTTTTGACTTCGTCTTTTAGTGCCCTTCCTTTGCTCCTTATTTTCCAGTCACACATGCTTCTATGAATGTACCAGGCATGGTATTGCCTTGGAAATTTTCCCCTGGCTATATACATTGGCTAGGATATTTTCCCCAAAGATAGTCTCATAGCAACTTCCTGGCCCCTTTAATATCTTTTTAAAAATATCATCTTTTTCATAACCATCCTACTTAAAATAGCAACATATTTCCACCACTACCCTAGCACTCAATTCCCCTGACACCATTCTATTTTTTTATTTTTCCACAGTATTTATCACTTTCTAAAACGCTATATAACTTACTAATTTATTATAACTATTGTTTAATGTCTGCTTCCCCTTTTAAATTTTAAGCTCCCACAGCGCTAGAATCTACTTAATTCACTGATATAACCCAAAGTTGCTAAAACAATGCTGGCATATAAATATGTATCTTGTGGATAACTGGGTTGATTAAGAATTACTAAATTTGATTCCTTGAAGTTGTATTCAGGTGGATGAAGCAAACACACATGAAGATTTTTCCAAAGAAATCCAAAACCAAAGGGCAGAAAAAGTTTATTATGGGATGAACTATTCTGTTGTCTTCTATCTATCCTCTAAGTTGCAGTTGAAGCAGCCCACCGAAATGGACAGCCAGGGGCGAATAGGAAATGACAGGACAGGGAAGAAACAATTAGCCTGTGACTTCAGGGACCTTACTCTTGCCAGAATGGCCCAGAAACACTGAAAGCTGAAGACAGACATTATTCAGGCCCACTCACTCTATTGCTTTTATTTGCATATAAAAAATTCCTAGAATGTCATTTACAGAATGTTAATAATTACTTTTTTTGGTCAATGGAGTGACTTTTATTTCTTTGTCAGTGGATCAACTTACGTTTTAAATATGTAAGAAAAAGGGAAAAACGTGAGTGATAGTGACAGATGACATATTTTTAAGTATAGCAAGTCAGATGTATAATTTCATTCATAAAATGATATATACAAAATATACAGTAGGATAAATTAAGTGCAATACACTCAGTTGAGCTTGAATCTAACTTAAACATCTATATTAGATATAATGAAGCACACATTTACATCATACATATATATAAAGTCAAAGAATGAATATTGGACTTTAACAAACAAGTAAAAATATAAGATTTTAAAAATATTTTTAAAAACACAAGCCCAATAGACATGTGTACGGGGCAGGTACTCATTCTCCTAATGCTAAATGCTCCCGGACTCTGTTCTATAATCTCATCTGTTTCATAGCTTTATATAAAATTTTCCCTAAAAATTCTTATGAAATTAAAACCTAATTCTTACAAAAAATAAAAGTTCCAATAAAAGCCTGTAAGTCTCCTAATTAAAAAAAGTAAATATTCTTAAAGAATAAAACTGAGTATTTTAGATTTCTTCTAAGTTCCTTAAATGCAATCTTGCACATTATAAGGTTTTTAACTACTTTAGCCTAAGGCACAGTGGCTTGGAAGAGGCAAACCTTCAAAAAGAAAAAATAAAAAACTGAAATGATTAAAAATTCCTATGAGGTCTGGCATCTATAAGATTTAATAAATAATGTTCTAGTCTAATTATATCTATAAATGAGCCTAAAATATGTTGTTTTTTAATGTTTAACATATATAACTTTCTGGGATAGTTATCCTACAAGTACTTGATAAGAGCTAACCAATAAATTTAAAAAATTTTAAACAATATTATATAAACTTAAATAATTATCTTAATATGCTTCAAAAAAACTGTAAGTAACTTTCCTAAATAATAGTAAAGAACAGAAAATATTTCTGAACACTTTTACAACAACTTTACCTAAAGTGGCATAGCTTAATAGTCATCCTGAGATTTCTGTGTAACATTGACTACAAAAGGAATTGGACGACATGTTATCTCTGGATCCCAACATATAGGATTGTATGATGTATACAACAGACTTTATAATCATCATACAAATTTGATTTTCATCTTCTCTGTTGACAAAAGATGCAATCCATGTTTATTTTTTCACAATATGTGAGGAGAGAACCCAAACATATCCAAAAAGAAAATTTCTAATGGAGTTTCTTTAAAATTCATTCTCCAACTAACTCACTATTAACAAGCTGAAGCCGAGCTCGGTGGCTCAGCCTGTAATCCCACTCCTTGGGAGGCTGAGGTGAGTGGATTGCCTGAGCCCGCGGGTTCGAAACCCACCTGGGCAACTTGGTGAGACCTCATCTCTACAATAAATCAAAAAATTAGCCGGGTGTGGTAGCGCGCGCCAGTAGTTCCAGCTCCTTGGAAGGCTGAGGCAGAAGGATTGCCGGAGCCCAGCAGGTCGAGGCTGCGGTGGCCGGGAGCAGCCATTGCACTCCAGTCTGGGTGACAGTGAGACTCCAACTCAAAAAAAAAACAAAAACAAAAACAAGCTGAATATGGTTTTCTTCAACTCATTAGATGTCAGATAACACTTTTATCACTGTCTCACCAACATACTGTGCGCAACAGCTCAACAGAGTCTTACGCTGTGTAGCATATTTACATATTTAAATAAGTATGCTCAAATTAAATATTTATTATGCAGCATTATACTTAGGAGACACTCAGTTTTTGTATGTTTTCTCTTGGGTTATTTTCTACCAAATGCATGATAATCTGGGGCATTCTGAAGCATCATTTAGATAGCGACAGAATGTCACAAACCAAGCCATATAAACAGATGAAGAAATAGACAGGAAGGTGGAAAGCAAAAGATTTCAAATAATGTCAAAAGAAAAACACCTCAAATGAAGCTTATATGGGAATGACCTGCTAGGGAATGTATGTATCCATTGATTAGCTTACTCTTTTGGGGAGTGGTATTATGGATGAAAAGCTGGACACCAGGCAGTTCTTGTAGGTCTGTTCCCATTCCAATAGACCGTTCTGCATTTTGATCACAATGACCCCTGAGCTGCCTAGAGCCTTGCAGAGTGTTGAAGAAGCCAGGGAGCTGCCCTGGACCAACCTCCTACAGGCCTAAGCAACATTCCCCAAGCAACTCTTTCCATGCTAAAACTGGGGCCAAATATGGCAACCTATCATTTGCCATCAAACTACCACTATTAAAGAGGAAAAGATGTTTATATTTTAGAAAGGTTCCCATTCAACAGTTTTCATTTCTATACATGAGAACAGAAAACTTGTAGTCTAGGCTTTTTAACTGCCTAGTTGTTCTAACCAATGTAATTGAATTGCAGAGAAAATGGAGGTAAGGAATGAGAATGTTTGATTTAGCAGAAGGAAGAAGCTGTTAGTGCATTTCAATTATTTTTTGTCAACTGTATATCTATTTGTTTCTAACTTTTGTTGCACTAAGATATGCACTGCATGAAATGATGGAGGTAAAATTGTAACTAGGATTCCACTGTACCTTGCTAAAGCCTCATGCTAAAGCCTTCTACTATTTTGGTAGCAGGGATTGTATTAAGCTCCCTGGTTTAGTTAGGAAAATAGAAACTTCTACCCCAATGTCTGCCAGGGAGGCTTTTCCCCATTACTCAAATGACCCTTCACCTTTCTCTTAGGATCACATTTCACCCTGCCATCCCTTTCTCTTACCCATCTTCTCATATCTCCTGCTCCTCAGCCAAAGCCAAAGGCTACTCAAACTGGTATTTTAGCAATATACTGCTACATTATCATAGAGTTATTCTAGTACTAGTTTTATGCTATTCTCTCATATTTAATCATATTTTTAATTAGTTAAGAAAAACAGGAAAGCAAAGGAGAAAGGAATTAAAAGTCAGTAGCAGGACCTACAAAACAGAAAGTACAAGGAGACAATGAAAGAACATGAAGGAGAAACAAAAAGCTGAGAGGAGAAGTCAGAGGAAAAAGAACACATGGCAAGCAGAGAATTATTAGCATTCACATACACTGAGTGTTTACTCAGGAAAGGCATTGTGCTAATTGCTTTACAGGCAGTGTTTAAGTAAAAAAATTAAAATAAAATAAAATTACATATATATATCTGTAGCACATTTACAGGGTTCACATTTTTTGCTTGGTTCTCAAATGGTCAGGTCTTGTTAGCTTGATATATGACAGGAAAAAAATATGTTTTAAGGAATGTAAACTTCCTAAAAGATGAAACAAATATGTCATAATGATCTTTTCATCTCATTTCCTCCCAGTAACCCACACTCAATTTTATATTCTTTTTATGTAGTGGAAAAGGTTAATATTAAAAAAGAAAAAAAAAGCCTGCTATAATTTGTTTAATATTTTCTGGTATTATAATTGAGTGACTTTACTTATATGCTCTTAAAAGATGGTAAGTTACCATGGTAACTAGATCCTTTGACAATTATTCTATTTTAGTGTGAACCAATACAAAGGGGTTAAAAAGATACCCTATTTTGAAATTATGAGACTTGTAGTCACTAGTAAAGTTTATTCTTACCTCTCTTGTCACATTTTTCAAGAGGATGTTTAAGAATTTTTTTTCTCTGTCCTATTTCACCCTTCATCATGCTGATTTGAACAGGAACAGTTCTCAAACCATGAAAGCTGATGCACTCTGTGATAGTGAATGCCCAGCAGGAATTTTTGCACTTAATTCAAATAGATAAATATCACCAGAGTTTGTTATACAATCCAAAAGGTTATTTATTGTGCTTACTATTTTACAGAGAAAAAATTAGATTTTCTTCTTTAGAGACAGATACTTTTTGAAAATAAAGCCCTACCATACATTATTTTAGTACATTTATGGTTAAAGAGATGATTCCTGTTGTCAATAAGTCATTGTTAAACTCTGTCAAAAAGAAAAAAAAGTTATTTACTATCTCCTCTGTGGCTTTGCAGCAATTTTATGTATCTCTTCACTACTAGTGATCCTAATGTCATGATTAACATAATTTCCAAAGCTGTTTTCTCTAAACTCATGTCAAGTTCACCTTTATAACCCAAGTACAGCACCTGGCACTTAATGTGTCCTAAATGAATGCTACAGAGAGAAAAACAATTAGAGGGAACATTGATTTTTTTGTTCATCAACGATGGAACTATACTGCTCTAATATACATTAAGAACTAACGTCTGCTGAGTTGAGATTAAGTTTGGTTTTTGAGAAGAGGAAGAATCAAATCATAAAAATTGTTTAGTAAAATTATGAAAAGTATAATTTTCTATTCAAGAAATGATAAGGTAACTCTGTGGTAGGGTCGACCAAACATCATCTCTTTTCACAAGGCTTCATAGTTTTAGCCATATTATGAAGAACATCAAAACTACTCTAGCTATCTGTGCAATCCATTATATTGTTTCTTGTACTCATCAGTATTCCCATCCTCATTTAGCATGCAAGTGGTCATAGGGAAGATCTGTCAACAGTCTCCAGACAACTGCCTCAGCCTACACCTTAGTATTTTCCGTCACTCTCAAGCTTCAGAGGAACAAACTTGGTCCTGCATTGTGCTTAGACTGAACTCTGCATAGATCCATCCCTATCATATCTTCTTTGTACTCTTAAAATTGAGGTCCCCATCCTTCTCCATTCTGCATTGGATTTCTACAGCTCAGCTGGAAACTCAGATGCTGTCACTGAGTTCAAATTTATAACTGATTTGTGGACTTTTTGAATCTCCTCTGAAGTACTACAGTTTTTCCCACTTTCTCCTTTTCCATAGGCTCCCTGCTATGTATGCCATTTTCTTCTTCTACTCCATCCTTAAAATAGGTCAAACTTGCCACAGTTGTCTGGTGTCTTGATTCCTATAAAACGTATGTCTGGCAGCCACCATTAATTGAACTCAAATGAAGGCCATTGCAACCAGCTCAGCTGAGTCACATTTCAGCTGAGTCTCCTCAACTATTGCTTTCTGTCCTCTTCCTTTTGGCTCTTCATGATGCTTAGTTCAAAAAGATGAAAGTATTTCTGCCCCTGTTGGTGACACATTTGGACTCCCTTTTCTGACCTCAACGCTCCAGTCTATGTAACTTCTAGAATGTCCCACAGCAGCAGGTAAAAACCACTCTGTCCATCCCAGGTTCACGAGATGTTCATCATGGCGAGGCAGGAGGACCTAAGCACCCTATCACTATTAAGGTTTCTGCACACCTCTCCTATCTGATGTTTATCTAAAGTAATATTTACCAAACAATTTGAGATTTCTAAAAATATCATTTAAGAAAGGGTTCTGGGGGAATATCTGTATATTTCCTTTTACCTCTTCATAGTGTTTTCACATTAGGCATATACAAAGGGGCACGTTAATTTACATTTGTATGGTCCATTTCACTTCCAGCATAGCATGTTCTAGAGAGGAAATGAAATGAGCAACTCTTGGCACCTCCTTTGATGTGTTCTCTTCCTTCTGTTAAAATGGCCACAACATCTGAGAAACATAGGAAGGCATCTGTCAACCCTCTTTGCAGTAAGTTCATGCAAGTGGAAAAATAGAAAGGAAATTCAGTTTTAGATTCAAGTGCATTCTTTTAGAAACCAGGAACCCATGGCATATTCCCAATTTTGTTTCCAATAGCACTCTACATCTAAATATGTTCGACACTATTACAGCTATACTTCTCACTTCACAACTCAAAACTAGCCTGAGGCTACTTAAACTGTTACTTGCTAACATGTTAATTTGATCAGAATCTCTCATAGCTCTTCTGCTTGCTTAATCCTTTAAGACTGGGGTCAGCAAACTACAGCCATGTGTCAAAACAGGCCTGCCACCTGTTTTTTTTCCAGTTCATAAGCTAAGAATGTTTTTTACAGATGGACATTAGCAATTTGATGACAGGGAATATTAACTTTGAACCACAATTAAGAAAAACATTTTCTGCAACTTCTCCCACCAAGAAAAAAAGAAAATTATTCCCATCAGTAGACTTATGTTACAAAAACTTGAACCCAATTATTTGAAATTTCATCATAAAAGTGTGTGGGAATGTATTTGTTATATAAATATCTGCATTATATCCTTGATTTTGCCTCTCAGCCCACAAAGCCCAATAGTGGCTATCTGGCTCTTTACAGAAAAGGTTTGCTGATCCCTGCTTGATTTTACTTATGTATCTAAAATAGTCAAATTCATAGAATCAAAGAGCAATGGTGGTTGGAAAGGGCTAGGGGGAGAGGAAATGGGTAGTTACTAAAAACGGGGCATAAGTTTCAGTTAACTAAGATGAATAACTTCTATAGATTTGCTATACAATATTGCACCTACAGTCAACAAACAACAATGCATTATATACTTAAAAATTTGTTAAGTAGGTAGATCTCATGTTAAGTGTTCTTACTACACTCAGAGAAAAACAAACAAAAAAAGGAAACACTCGGCTAGAAATGCTGCTTGAAACACAAATGAAAATCTTCACAGGAGTTTAATCAAGGGAAGAAATCTAGAAGGTTCACATTATATTTTTCCAGATTAATCTTTTTGTATGTCTTTGTTTTTCTGCTTGTTATAATGCATATTAACCAAAAGTAGCAACTGGTATCTCTGTCCTCCTTTTCTTACTTTAACAGGTATTATTTTCAAATCAGAACTCATTACTAGCATTGATTGAATGCTGCTTCAGTATTAGGCTTTATGTACTCATATTTCACTAACCCTCTGAGGTAAATACTTCTCCTCTTTAAAGATCATGATAAAATCAAGGCTCTGAAAGGTTAACCAGCTTACCTAAGACAAAAGAGCCTAGTGCAAGCCACAGCTCAGTTTGACTTCTGAGCCTACATTTTTAATCACAATAATGTATTATCTCCCCTATTGTTTACCCTCTCCTCACAATTTCCCTTAATTATTTCCACCTTCCCTTATCCTAAATGTAGCAATTTTTCACTATTGTCCACTCTTCCCTCCACCTCCCAATCAGAAGTAGCACAAGCTGCCACATTGGCTTGGGGATTTAGAAATGTAGCAACAGCTATGGCCCAATGCTGACTGGAAATCTGGGACCCTGAACTTGTTTAAGTCAAAATCCAGCAGGGAGCTCTAGACAAAATCAAAGACCCAAGCCGGAACTTAGGGACGGAGAATGAGCTGTCACTGCCAGATCTTACCTTCCTGATATTAGGAGGCTTGGTTAGAATAGGGTGGGAGGGGAGGTGGTGAATGGTTCTAATTTGTTACATCTAATACTTCGGTACTAGCCTGAATAAAGTTTAACCTGGGGCAATATTATCTATCAAGGTGAAGAGCTATATAGAGTTATAGGAAACACAAATTAATTGATGAAAGGTAATTATTTAGCAGTACGTAAACCTAGGTTATCCATTCACCTCAACAATTAACTTACTGTGTGACATCGGTTTCATTTCATATGCCTATTACTTTATTGACATGCTTGCCAGTTTTTCTTTAATGATTACTGAAGTTTCTTCCAACTCTATTTTTCCATGATCCAGGGACGCTAAAGTCCATCTCTATAGTGATACAATCTAGAGAAGAATGCTATCTGAAGAGTGATCCCATGTGAACAAATTATTATGTTATTGCCCAATCTGATACTGCAATATTGATTCTCTTCAAAGGTGCAGCTAGAAGACTTCAGATACTTCCACTACAATGATGTCACTGGAAATCTAGATACAGTCTGGAAATGCTAGAAATCTCAGCCAATGATTACTACATATTCTTTCATCTGTTACTCTGCTGTGATTTTACTGAGATCAGGTTGCTCCAAATGTTTAAAAATGTGATGTAACCAACCACTGCACTTATAGACAATATCATTTTATAATTACTGATTTTTGGTAAACAGTAGAGTTGATACAGGTGGCAGTGGCTCTTCTATAAAAGATGTGCCCTACTCAGGGCTGGACACACAGTGGGGCTCAGCAAGTACACTGTAAGATGAATAAGTGAAGGAGAGAACGACAATAATTCATGTTATTGCCGGGGTTTGTTGCCTGAGGGAAAAATATAAAAGGCTCAGAAATGTATTCCACAAACCAGAAAGAGAAAGAAATGACACAATGATTATAATTAAATAACATAAATGCTTCTGGAAGATATGCAGATTTGAATGTAGAGGTATAAATAGATTTAGAAATGGCAACAAGGAACTGACATGACCTGATCTGTTTTCTTACTAGAAAGGGTGGGCCAGGTGAGACCTTGTTTAGGAAAGGGAGAAAGTCTGCAAGTCTCACAAGAAAGCAACTACAAGATGAGAACTGTATTATCCAGAACCAAAAAGTCTCTGGGAGTTATACAAGAGTTTCATACCATGGATGACCTTCACCTTCAGAAAAGACTCGATCTGAGATGTGAAGCTGACTGTTCCCAGCCCCTTTCCAACCCAAGAATGAATTAAATCACATTTCTTGTCAAACCTAGCTTAATCTATTATGTCATTGCATGGGAAAATGCTTGCTCAAATTTTACTTTTTTCTATTTAAACACTTGAAGTTCTTTAACCAGGGAACAAAGTTTATCATTACCTAATAATCCATTCATTGCCTCATTTAAAAAAGTAAATGTTGTGCTCAACACTTATTGCACCAACTTGACCATCTGAACTGCACAGTGAGTCCTGGTCAAAGCTTGTTTTTCAAAGTCTACTAATAACAGAATCACTGGCATGTTCTGAACTTGCTCCATGTGTGTCCATTTTGTAAACATTAATTACTTGTAAGTAAGGGTTTAGCAAAACAATGGCCCTCATAACACCTAGCAGAATTTCCTACATAGTAGTTATTTTATTAAAAAGCAATATTGATGTTTTTGCTAAAAGAAATATACATGTTCTTAAATTAGGTCCATATTGCATATTCATAATGGTGTGTGGAAATGAATAGTGTGGTATAAAACTTCTACTTAATAAATTATTTATTTACAGCAGCCATGTTCCAGAAAAAATTTAAGATGGCTTGTTAAAGGAGGTACCTATAGAAACCTAGAATAAACTTACTTTAGTGTAGTCTATTTGCCTCAGCATAGCCACTTTGCTTAGACTTTACCCCTGACACGCTTTGAATCTAGCACAGGTTAGACATAGATAGATAATTTCCAATAGGCAGGTTTTAGGAAGTGTTCAGACATTCTACTGCAGGCCAAGCTGGCAAATCTCCATCAGGTGCAAGACAAGGACAGAGCCATAGAAATGATAATAGACCACCTTTCTGCTAAGGAGTTTGTAGATTGCAATCCTCAGACAAATCTCTTGCAGGAAAAAGCCCTCTCCTTGTCTCCTCCCATCTAGCCCCCGGTAGCAGCAATCATGTGACTAACCCACCCATCTGCCTACTGTCCATTACCTGATGTCAGTACCTGTGCTTACCTGCCCATTCATAATGACATGGAGCAGACCAACACCCAATCACATTAATGACCTTCCCCCATCCAAGTGAAATGGTTAAAAGGATTCAACCATGAGCAGCCATTTTGTCATAGCTAGGCCATTGCCATCACCATTGCCTTACTAGACTCTGGTGTAGCCATGTGCTCTTTTACTTACGGCTGTCACCATGTTTCCTGACTTTGGCCCCCTAGCCTACCTTGGGGAGGTGAATCTCCATTTTTTTCCTCTCTCTTTCTAATTTACTTTTAAAATAAACTATATTTTCTAATCTAAATTCTGTGCAATTCTCTGCATCTTTCATGCGGCATCAGATCGCACACCAGACCCCATACTCCCAGTGAGCCTGACCTAACATTCTGGAGGCCCTGCTGGGAATGTGACCCTAACATTTTTGGAGATCCCACAGAGATGTGCCCTAACAGCTTGTAAAGGTTCTTAAAATACAGCAAGATAGCATAAATTAAGAAGAGAAAGAAGGTAAACAACAGTGGTGATACAATTTGTATTTAATTTATTAAGTTCAAGCTTGGATATGGAAGAACTGGCAGAAATAAGAAGCTATAATAGGTTGATGTAATATAGTTTAGTCATTAAGCACGAAAGAAGAAAAAAGTGTGCTGAATTTGAAGACAGGCAGATTTAGTATATTGAGATATATCACCAGGCCTCTCGTGTTTACATACAAATTTGCAGTTTAGAAATCACATTAACTTCATTTATTTTCTCGTGTCAGTAAGTCTGTACTAGAAATGATAAAAGTAAATCTTATAAGAAAAAGTGACTTGCCAGGCAGGACAAGTTGCTTTCTGTATACTATAACATCAAGTATTTTCAAGAAGACATAGACTGGCAAAACAGAATCTGAGGACTGTTAAAACTAATCTCCACATGATCCTATGAACCATGAGTTATTTCTATATAATCATATTTTAAGATAACTTTTCAATATTAGGTTGAACTATATGGAATTCTCATTTTATAGGTCAAAAACATTTAACCTTTTAATCAGCCATTTCAAATGTTCAACCTAATAGTTTGAATATCTGTGAAAACAAAATGTAATCTGAATCTTCTGAAGCACCAAAATCTGTTCAATGACACTTAAGCTTGTACATTAGACATGTATGTCTTTACAAAGGAAGAAGTATAAAGACATGCTATTAATTATTGTTAAATTAGTAAGAACCTTTTTCAGAATGGTAATTCAACAGACTCTAGATTCTGCAGCTATGTTTTCTGTAAGGATATTTTGGAACAGATATTAAAATTACATCATACAGAAGGGTTAAGTGTTTGGACACAAAAGTCAGCTTAACAGTGTTGGAATCTTGGTTCCAACTAGCTATGTGACATTGAGAGGGTTATGTAAACTTTAGCATCTCAATTTCCTTATCTGTATATTGAAAATAATGTTATTATTCTCTCTAATGATCAATGTTATATAACTGAACAGTTTTCTCTTTGTAGTTTGGATCCTGGCAAATTCAGAGTCAAGTTAGAAGCCCACCTTCAAGAACCATGTTGATGCCTACATGCTAATATTTTCCCCCCTCTGGTTATTGGTTATTACTTATTTATATATTTCTTGGATGTAATCATCTACTTCTTCTTTATTACACTTTTATTAGATAGGGTGTTAGTGATCTGACCTCAAATATTTTTGGTAAAAATTAGGTTTAAAAATAATCAATAAAATAAGACATATATACATACTCACCCTGAAAATGTTAACTAAGGGCAATTTCCAATAGGAAATACATGTCATGTTAATTTAAACATATGCATAATTTCAAGCATGATAAATCACTAACTGTAGGCAGTAATGTCTATAGTTTATTATAAAGACTTTGCTCAGAAAAAACATAATTGAAAAAAGTTAAGCCATAAAATATTAATTAGATAATTTTATCAGTGAATGTTGCTACAAATTAAAGTTAAAAGAAATTAAACAGCATAAAAAATAAAACATATTCATTGACATCAATACAAAATGGTGTTTAACTATAATATTCACATATACAAAAGAATTTTTTATACTGTGCCATGGCAAAGTTCACAACTGCATTTTAAGATAGCACTTGCCCATTAGTTAAAAAAAATTAAAAATTAAAAGTAAAAGAAAAAATCAAAAATAATAATATCAACTACTAAATAACAAAATACCATATGCTATAACTAAATTATTTTAACAAAATATATCAATATTAAGAGGCAACTGTGTCTAAAATATTTCAAATATTTTCATGACACCAATGTCAAGCTAATTATTAAGATAGCTCCAAACCATAGAAGGGGGGATTCAAAAAAACCCAGAATTTATTTATAAAAAATTGTGTATTTATTCATATATGTTTAAACTTCAGTCATCTTAAAAGTAATTTCCATTTGATGTAATATACCTACTGAGATGCTTTTTCATTACTCAAAACAGTTTTTGAACTCATCAATTTTGATGCCTTTTAGTGCTTCTGCCATTTTTTGTTTCACCTCTTCCATATCAGCAAAACATTTCCCTGCCGGGCACAGTGGCTCAAGTCTGTAATACCAGCACTTTGGGAGGCTGAGGTGAGGGTATTGCCTGAGCCCATAGGTTTGAGAACAGCCTGGGCAACTTGGTGAGACCTCATTTCTACAAGAAATCAAAAAATTAGCCCAGCATGGAAGCATGCGCCTGTAGTTCTGGTTACTTGGATGGCTAAGGTGGAAGGATTGCCAAAGACCAGCAGGTCAACGCTGGGGTGGCCATGAGAGTGCCACTACACTCTAGCCTGGACGACAGAGTGAGACTCCAATTTAAAAAACAAAAAACAAACAAAAAAAATTTCCCTTTGAGGACTCTTTTCACCTGGGAAACAAAAAGTAGTCTCTCTGGACAAGATCTGGTAAATAGGAAGGGTGAGGCAGGAGTTTCATTCCATTTTTGGTTAAACAGCATTGCTGAACCTTCAGCTCTGTGTAGGCAGGTGTGCTTGTAAATCATCCATCATAAAACAGGCAAATGTGTTACAAGAATCTCCAAAAAAATTCACTGAAGTCAAATGCAGTCTCTCACAGGAACGCCAACTGGTACACTAATGCCAATGGGTTCCTAGAACACTTACCTAGCTGGGGAAGCCTGTACTATAAGGGGCCTGTCTTCCAAAAATTAATTCCATTTTGGGGGTCTTACTTCATAAATAAACTGTACTGAGTAGATTATTTTTTAGAAATGCACAAGTGTTGAAATTCACCTCTAACAGATAGCAAAAAGTAAGTAAAATATCGAAAAGCAAATCATTCCAGTTAACTCTTTTGAATTTAATTTAGAATCATAGAGTCTGGGATTCATGCTCTAAGATCCTAAATTAAGTCAAAAGGCAGATAACAGGCTCATAGAAATGAATACCATGAATATGTCCTGGTATTCTATTACAATGTAGATTGACTATAGCAAATAACAAAAAAGTATTTATTTCAAGATAGCTAGAAGAGAAAATTTTGAGTATCATCACCACAAAGAAATGATAAATGTATAAGGTGATAGCTATGGCAATTACCCTGATTTGATTGTTATACAACGTATACATGTATTGTAATAGTACACTGTAAGGCTAAGACAGAAGAATCACCTGAGCTCCACAGGTCGAGGCTATGGTGGCCATGAGTATGCCACTGCACTCCAGCCCGGGCAACAAAGAGTGAGACTCTAACTAAAATTATACTTAAAAATTGCACTGTATCCCATAAATATGCACAATTATTGTTCAATTATAAACAAAAATTAATTTTAAAATTAAGTCCTATAAAGATAAGCAGGCTATAATCTGATATGGCACATATGCATATGACATAGACACAAAGTATACATATTTCATTAGAACTAAATAGCAACAACAACCACAATAATAATAATAAATACAAAAATCTATACAATTAAAAAACTGGGGTGCTAAACAGATGTTCCTTCTGAATATCCTAAGAAAAGTGAATAATCCCATTCAAGACCCATTTTCAACAAGACCTTAATATACTTTGAAAAAAATCAAGACTCATTTTGGCAACAATTCTTTCTGTTTTATCTGTCCTTAAACTTATTTCTTACTTACTGCATTTTTTTCCTCATTTACCTCACTAAAAAAGTTATAAATTTAATTCTGGATATTACTTACATTCTCATTTCATAACAGAGGCTAAATATCCCCTAATGCCAGGGATGTTGCCTGCTGACAGTTTACAACTGAGTCCTTCCCCAGGAATTGTCCTGAGCCAAGTAAGCTGTCTCATCCAAGGTTTTGCACCTTCCACTGGGACACCCCTTATCCAAGTTCTGCTCGATACAAGGATACAAAAGTCTTTGTCTCAAATCAGACACTTCTAAAGGTCCATGTCTATTTTGGAGCTTCCACTGGAATTGACTGTATCTACTGTAGCAAATGTGACACAGCTCAAATTCTCCCTCTGCCCAGTCCTGATTTACGTATCCCCTTGTTAATAAGTGTTTCTTGTGGCACTTTCTAATAAACCTCTTTTAGACAAATTTCCATCTCCTAACGAACAACACCTACAATACTCTTTTTAAAAAGTAATGTTTGTCAGAATTCAATATAAAATAAATTAAACAAGGTGTATATTCAGTACAATATTTTAGGTTATTTGGTAGAAAGGGACAAAGCCCACAGTTAAATAGATCCTCAAAGTTTTAAACAAAAGATCACCATTTTTATTCATACATATTATGTCATGTCTAGATGTTCACATTGAAAACAATAAAACATAATGATAAAAACTTCACTTGAATAAAAAAAAGATCCAAATGTTAATGCACTGTGAGTAGTAAAATTATTAGATCCTTCAGATGTTAAAAAACTGAACCACCAAGAACCCAGTTTTTGGTGAAAGATTTCTTTAAGTTCTTTTAAAGGAAAGATGTCAATTACCGACAAGGACTCTTTGCCTTGTTTCTTTTATATTATGATTTTATTACAATTCCAAGAACAGGATCAAACTCTGTAGACAAAATTCAAATAAAATATTGAACCTCATCACATGAAAATAGGAAATTTGATTTTATTGTTTTGTAAACCTATGATGATTTCATTCCTACAATGTCTTTTATTAATAATGTCCAAGATTAATGGTATCTAGGGAAGATCAAAAATAAAATAACTAAAGTGATGAATTTTTGGATGTAGTTATAGAAAATCAAACTAAAAGAGAACAGAGTCCTTCAGTAAAGAAAAAAAAGCTGAATAGTAACGTAAACAAGTGTTAAAAAATAAATAAACAACCTAAAGTGCATTTGTTTTCAGCTCTAGGAAGCCAGGGATTTTATTTATGCTGTTTACCCAGAATTTTAAGGGTCCAGTAAAATATCTAGCACATATTTCTTTTTAAAATAAGTGAGATTTAAGAGTAAAAACTACTATTTTACTGTTGGTAAAAGAAACGTTTTAGTAGACAAATGCAAATAACTTCCTAAAAGATATAAGTTTGCAAATGAGTCATGATTAACTTTTGCTGAAGTTAATGTCAGGAAAGACAACTAGGCCTTTTAATATCATGTAGAATGTTTACCGGGTGAAATAATACTGGATTACTCTTCAAAAGCTTTATACTTGGATGAGAGTACTCATAATAAAACAATAATATTATGCCATATGTCTAAATGTTCCAAAATTGCTATACATAAAATGATTTGTCACTCAACGTCTGTGATATAAAGACATGACACAAACTCAATGCCTGTGTTACAAAGACTCTTGATACAAATTCCAACCAGTTCTTGTCTAAGAAACTGGCATTCTACCTTTTATTACATAATTTTCACTGTATAGCATATTTCTTGTTGGCACTTGCAAAGCTAACTCTTATACTCGACAGACAATCAATCTGATAACTCTATTGAATCAGTATGAATCTTTCTCCCGAGACATGCATGCTAACTGTCATTCATGTCCTGGACTCTAGATTCTCTTACCATGCCCTGCAAACTCAATGGGCTACTAGAAAGAGAGAAGGAGTACTCCCTTTTTGCAAGTTATACTCAGGAACAGGATAGTTGGAGTAGGTTCAATCACAGCTTGTTTATTCCCAAAACTGCTACTGTAGTTTTATTAGTTACAAAATAGACTTAATTAACAAAATAAAATAAAATAGCAATAATAACTTACACAAGATAGTTTATTTATCTCTCATGCAATAGTCCAGGTATAAGCAGTCCATGACAAATACCACAGTGTCAGAGATTCTGACTTCTTTCATCTTGTTGTTCAGACATTCTTAAAACTGATTTCCACCTCATAGTCCAAGATGGCTCCTCTAGCTCCAGTCATCACATTATAATCCAGTCAGCAGAAATAGTAAAAGAGGCAAGAGGAGGTCACACACATTCCATTTAAGAATAAAGTATAGGAATTATACATATCGTCTCTATTTTTGTCCATTGGTCAAAATTTAGTTACTTTGTCATACTATACCAAAAGGGAGTTGGAAATGTAGTGTTTATTCTAGAAGGACACATGTCCAGGAAAAATTCTATTACTATAGATGGTGGACTAAATACTGGACACAATTAGCAGATTCTGAAAAAAAAAAAGATTTTAATAAGGAAGGCTTTTCAGTTTACAAACACAGTTCTTATTATCTGCAAAGTAGACAAGCTCTACAAGGGTGACTGGGTCTAGATACACTTGGGTACCAGTTTCCATGCCACTCCTGACACTCACATTAAAGCCCCATCCCTGGTCTCCTTCTTATACAAAGAATTCCTTCTCAAGAGTCCCACAGTTCTCATAATATAGTTATCATAGGGCCATTCCATCCGTTTACAAATATCTATGTACAGTTAAATCAAATTATTGGAGTTGGGCAAATTATTGTCCCAAGAATTTCCCCGGGCTTCATGTAAAACACTTAAGCAAATAGATACCTGCAAAACTTAATGAGAATTAACATGTATTTTATTGCTTTTTGTTAAATTGTTTTGTTATAGAGATGTGGGGTATAAGAAAGGATTAACTACACAAGTAGGCTGCAGGCTGTATGCCAGTGAATTTTGAGCCTCCAACTGACCCTCACTCTTCCTGGTATAGGACCAGGAACCTTTGTGTTGTTACGTGACCCCCTTCCCTCCTGAACCAGTTCCCAGCAACTGTCTATCCCTCTCTTGTGTTAATGAGATTAATGTTCAGGTCCCACTTATAAGGGAGAAAATGCGTTATTCAGTTATTTTTCTCTGTGATAGATCACTAAGTATGATGGTCTCCCACTCCATTCAACTTGCTCTAAAGTCCATGATTTTGTTCTTCTTTATGGCTACCTAATACTCCATCATGTATATGTACCACACTTTCTTTATCCAGTCCCACTTTTGATGGACAGTGGGGTTGGTTCCATGTTTTTGCTATTGTGAATAATGTGGCAATAAACATGTGCAGGTGTCTTTTTTGTAGAATGATTTATAACCCTCTGGGTATATTCCCAGGAAACAGGCAGTTCTTTTAGGAATCACCAAATTGCTTTCCACAGAGGTTAAATTAGCTTGTACTTCCACCAACAGTGTAGAAGCATTTCCTTTTCTCTGCATTGTCTTTGGTATTAATGACAGTCATCCTTACTGGAATTAGGTGGTATCTCATTGCAGTTTTGGTTTGCATTTCTCTGATGATGAGTGAGGCTGAGCATTTTTTTCATGTGTCTGTTGGCTGCGTGTATCTCTTCTTTTAAAACGTGTCTACTCATGTGCGTTGCCCACTTTTTAATGGGGTTTCTGTTTCTTTTCTTTCACTTCATTTGAGTTCCCTGTAGTTTTCCTGGATGTTATGCATTTGTTAGATACATAACTAGAAAATATTTTTTTCCCATTCTGTGGGTTGTCTCCTCATTCTCTTGATGATTTCTTTGGCTGTGCAAAAGCTTTTCGGTTTGATGAGGTCCCACCTGTCTTCTTAGCTTTAATGGCATTCACTTTTGGGGACTTGGTCAAGAATTTGTTGCCCACTCCGATGTGCATAAGGGTGTTTCCTACATTTTTTTCCAGGATTTGTATAGTTTTAGGTTTTACACTTAGGTCCATTTAGAGTTGATTTTGGTGTATTGTGATAGGTAGGAGTCCAGTTTCATTCTTCTGCATATCGTTTTTCTGAGTATTCTGTACTTACTACCTTATTTAATCCTTAAGTTGCCTATAAGATATGGCTTATTCTCACCCCCTTTCTAGATAAAACAATTAAAGTTTTAAAAAAAGAGGGATAGCCGGGCTCGGTGGCTCAGCCTGTAATCCCGCGCCTTTGGGAGGCTGAGGTGAGTGGATTGCCTGAGCCCGCGGGTTCGAGACCCGCCTGGGCAAGCAAGACCTCATCTCTACAATAAATCAAAAAAATTAGCCGGGCG
>CAUYQG010099120.1:0-23932 GCA_963574415.1 Tarsius wallacei
GCGCCTGTAGTTCCAGCTACTCGGAAGGCTGAGGTGGAAGGATCGCCGGAGCCCAGCAGGTCGAGGCTGCGGTGGCCGGGAGCAGCCACTGCACTCCAGTCTGGGCGACAGAGTGAGACTCCAACTCAAAAAAAAAAAAAAGATAAAACAGAGCTAGCACCTAGCTCAGTGGTCTTACCACCACGTCCTGCGGCTCTCTCAGGGGTCACTGAGGGGTGGGACTGGGTGGGGTAGAGGGAAGCCCAAGGAGGAAAGTGCCACCTCTGTGGGTTTCATCCAGGGGGTTCCTATAGGATATGGGTACAAGAACGATTCCAGCACCATTACAAATGAGGGTGATGATATTGATCATACCTCTGACTTAAGAAATCAGAGCTACAGAAATTTGTGCTATTTCAATTTTTTTTTTCAGATGTCATTGCAGCACTGTTGATAACACTGAAAACTGGAAACTGCCCTAATATCTAACAATCAAGTACTGGCATATACTGAGCACAACGTTTTCGGCAATATTAAAAATGATATTGTGGTTTTTAAATCTGTTGGCATGGGAAAATGTTCATAATAAACTTAAAGGAATCAAACAGATCAAAGATGAAGGATGGCGTAAATGCATTCTATGATGTCTATGTAATGTATCATATATATGAAATTGTTTGTAAATATTACATAAAGATACACACACTGCTGGGTGCGGTGGCTCAAGCCTATAATCCCAGCACTTTGGGAGGCAGAGGCGAGAGGATTACCTGAGCCCAGGGGTTCGAGACCAGCCTGGGCAACTTGGCAAGACCTCATCTCTACAATAAATCAAAAAATTAGCCAGGCATGGTAGCATGTGCCTGCAGTTCCAGCCACTTGGAAGGCTGAGATGGAAGGATCAGCTGAGGCAGAAGGATGGCCTGAGCCCAACAGGTTGAGGCTGCAGTGGCCGTGAGTGTACCACTGCCCTCCAGCCTGGGTGACAGAGGGAGACACTTACTCAAAACATAAAAAAGACACATACACACATGAACAAAGAACACGTGCCCGTGAGCCTCTTTCTTCTTCCTTTCCTCCCTCCCTCCTGAGATTCATCTCAAAGGCTTGGCATAGCCAGTCTCTCAGGAAAGAACAAAAGGAAGGAAAATAATTAAGCAAGTCGGAAACTTCAGCAAGCAGAAAGAGAAAGAAGATGAGAAACATATAATTTTTGGCTCCTCATGAAGGGCAATTAAAAATTGCTTCAGTCATTCTGGGTGACTTGAGAGCATTGATTTGGAATTCAAAAGTCTATTGTTCACAATTCCCACCCTCTGTCAGTCTTTTTCTATCTTTCCCATGACCAACTGAAGTTATTTCTGCTTCACCAGTATCATCAGTTGCACTGACACAGAAGTGCCCACTGAAACACCTGGCACCCAGTATGACTTCAGTATGCAAGCCAAGACCCCCGAAAACCAGAATTATCTTTTCGAGGGAGGGCCCCTCGTGGTACAGACTTCCCCTGCAAGGTAAGTGGTCTAGGAGCCCATCGGCATCTGTGTACAAGCCAGCGTTGTTGTGAAAGGCTTCAGTGAATTTCTTTTTTTACATTTAATTTTTTTATTTTAATTTTTTAAAGCTGTGGGGTACAAATCAGGGATGGGTACATAAATGGTTTAGGTACAGGTGAAGTTTTTTAGGAGATTCTTTCAACGCATTTGCCCATTTTATGACGGGTGATCTACAAGCACACCTGCCCACACCACACCGAGTGTGCAGCAGTTTTTGACAGAAAACAATATGACCTTCCGTGCTCCACCCTCCCTATTGACCCAATTTCGCCCAGAGCAACTTTTTTTTGTTCCCCCCCCGATGAAAAAATTCCTCAAAGGAAATGTTTTGTCGATGAGGAAGAGGTGAAACAAAAAATGGCAGAAGCAGTAAATGCATCAAAATTGACAAGTTCAAAAACATTTGAGCAGTAGAAACAGCATCTTGATAGGTATATTGCATCAAACGAAGAGTACTTTGAAGGTGACAAATTTGAATATGTAAGAATAAATACACAATTTTTTATACATAAATTCCAGGTTTTGGGGGTCCCCCTCATATGTTCCCTTCCTCCCTTTCCTCACTGTTAATTGGGTCTAGAAATCTGTGCATGGTCTTAAATAATAGTAAGTCCAGGCCATATGTGTTAACTTTTCCTTGGCAACTCCTCACTAGGCAGTAAGACTGTGTAGCAAAGTGAGCTTTGGGACCTTCCCAAGCACCAGACATTTGAAAATGAGAACAAGATGCTAAGTCAGCCCAAGACACAGCCAGTCTGCGATCATTGTTCCTGGACCTGACTCCCGTGTTCTGTTAAATAGAAGGGCGCTGTCTGCTGGCCAGGTCTCCTTCTCTGAAACATTCCCCAGTGATCTTGGCTCACTTGGATTCCCATCTGTGTGCCGTTGAACACCATGCATGCCCTGTGCAGATGAGAAGTGGGGCACACCACCAGCCTAGGTGCCCACACACTCCCTAGCAGGCAGACTCAGGCCCCTTGGGCCAGCTTTCCCGCTGAAAAGTGCCAGGCTACAGTCCCACACCTCTCTCAGACTGGCACCCAAAGAGAATATGTTTTATGACATTCATTCACCTCTTTACCACACTAACACAGAAATGAACTCATAATTACGTGTGCTTTTGTTTAATGTTATTTTTTCCTAACACCTCCCAGAGAGAACATTTGCAAACTCAAGAGAGAAATCTATAACCATCATAAGACAATATGTCAGGACAATAATATCTTCAGGAGAAGAATGTGGCATTAAAGTGTCCACAAAAATATCTGCTAGTGGCTCTGCTACTTACTAGCCATGTGACTTTGGGTGCTATTAAAACCTCTCTGTGCCCCACCTTTCCAATCTGTAAAATGGGATAATAGCAGTGACTGCTAAAGGGTTGTTATGGTATCAAAGAGGCAAAGTTACATTGTGCTTAGAACAGCAGCTGGCACAAAGTAAGTGTTAGGTAAATGTTTGATGGATAAAAACATACTGACTTGGATGGGAAAAAGAAGGCAGTACACAGTGAGCATCTCCGCTGTGTAAGGTGATTTCGTGTGCTATCTTGCCTTTAGGACCAACTTGAAAATGAGTGGTTTTTTATCCTGTTTTACAGAGGAAAAAAACCAAGACTCAAGCAGAACAAAGTGACTTCCCCAAGTTCACACAGCTAGTGAGCGACTGAGCTCGAATCTGAGTCGAAGCCTTTGCACCACACAATGCACGTAATTTGAACAACAGTAACACCAGCAGTCATTGATGTAATTGTGAATCCCATGTCCATGATTTTAGTTCTTACGAGAATTCTTTATGATAGATGCATAGAGCCAGGCCCTGCGTCTGCCTATAGCACATCTAACTTCATCTTTTCTCTCTGGGGGCAGCAACTGGGAGGTGCCAAGAGGGCCATGGCCCTCACCCCTGACGAACCAGGACATGTTTAGCTCCCCAAATGCCACCAGGTATTAGTCAACCAAAAAGTAAAAAAGTAATAATAATAACTGCTGAAAGTCCCGTACAGGAAAAACAACCCATCAGCCCAAGCCGGAAGGACGCAGTGGCAGGCTCAAGGAGGAAGAAAGTCACTGGGGGGTGGCAGTCTCCGGTATGTATGTGTGTCATTAGCAAAATATTCCTGAGACTGTATCCCAAACAAAAAGATAAATAGACATTTACAACTGACGGAATGAAATAAATATCAGTAAGATCTTCTAAACTGTTTCCAACTTTCTGCTTAGGGGACCACTGATTCAGAACACAGAAGAGGGTTGGGTGGAAAAAGGGGGAGATGAGAGAGAGAGAGAGAGAGAGGGGGAGGGAGAGACGGGAGGAAAGCAGAGAAAGAAGCAAGACTGGAGAGGGAGACATGAAGGGAGGCGGGAAGAACAAGTAAGAGAATGAAAACTAGAAAGGGGCACGATGGGGGGGAGGGAGAGCACGGGAGGGAACCAGTGTGTTTGAGCACCCCCTTCTCCAAACCCTTGGTGACAGGAAGACACACAGTTGACTCGCCTGTGCCCTGCTTCTCCAGTGGCGTCCATGAAGAGGCTCTCTGTTAAGTTTTGTAAGCTTTCTCCCTGACTCTTCCAATCTCATGTTTTCATGCTGAGAAGACTTCGGAGAGGCCCCTGAGGCCCAGCGTGCCCAGTGCAGGAGTCCAACGGTGCTCAGGCCCTAAAGGGGGGGTGCCTTCCTGAAGGAATGGCCACCATGGATGCCACTCCCACCCCAGGCATCCGCGACTCTGGGCACCACAGTTGAGCCAGCTCACGCACTGCACTCACTTTGATGATGGCCACTGTGGCCTCTGGCAAGCCACCAAGAACCCAAGAAAGGCTCCTCTCTCCCGTGTATCCATCACAACATGCCCCCAAGCTCTGGAAGCCTGTGGGACAGTGCAGGTTGATTGATAACAACTGTGTCTTCCAGAAGATTCCACCCCTGAGGATCACAGATGGCAAATGACTTGTGATAATTTTCTCACTAAGAACAGGTGGCTCAGACAGCCAGGCCATATTCAGCAGATAATCCTTTCCAGCCAGTTCCACAGAGGAGACTTTTCGCAGCCATAAGCTTTCACTGGAGTTGTTATCAGAGTTTTCCATCACTAACTAAGAAAAACTTAAAAGGACTCCACGCAGACTGCCGCCTTACGATTTCAGGGCCCTCCCTGCCTGGCTGTGTATATCAAAATGTAGCCTGGGTAAAGCAGGCTATCATGGGCAGCCTGGTGATGTCTGCTGTCTGCTTCCTCAGATGTGCAAAAACTCTTCCTGGGGGTCAGGTGGCCTGCTCAGGCAGCGATGGTGACAAGAAGAGATGGATAGAGCAGCCTCAAACCTCTGCAGACTTTCAGGGCAGGAGGACAGAGTGATATAATTGGGCTACAGAAAGTATTGTGCATTTTGGTCATTGACCTCAATGCTTAGAAAATTCTGGACATTCTCCCTTCCTGAGGGAAGACATCTTGCGATGAACAGGAACACTTGGGAGTGAAGCCTATCTGATTTTAAACCCTGGCTCTACCATAAACACATTTGCTCTGGCTTTCCTAAACCTTGGTTTTCTTGTCATTAAAATAGGACAGGTAACACCCAACTTGAAACATTATGGTGAGAATTAAGTACTCTTTTGTAGGTGTGGCAGGCAATTTTGCTCAAACAACCTTTAGATGCATTGTTCTCACTTTGATTTTTTCTTCTCCTTTAAAGAAGATAGACAAGCTCCATCGTTTCTTGCTTCAGGGATTTGGACTCCTCAAAAAGTAGAAGTAATCAGATGTCACAGACTCTTCTTGTCTTAGAATGTCTAGCAACAGTGAGAAAATGTGAGGCTGGAAAACACCACTCGTAATAGCAACCAGAGATAGTAAAGACCTAAATGAATCGATACAGACAGGGATACAGATAGAAAGACCCAATATTATGCTATAAAGATAGCAACTCGTCCCCAAATCTATAAATGTATATAAGTTGATAAAATATTGGGAGTGTCTAAGCCAATTATAAAATTTATTTAGACATGCAAAGGGCCAAGAATGACTAAGACATTCCTGACGGTGCAGGGATGAGGATTTGGGGAGACTTGTTTAACCAGACTGACAGCTTATTCTAAAGCCATAAAAGCTAGTGGGCTTGTGGCACTGACAGAAAGACAGACACACAGACCAAACGCACACAGTAGAGAGTTCAGAAGTGAATCCACGCAGCTATAGATGTATGGTGGATAACAGAGACGTCATTACAGATCATTTATGTTTTCTAAATGATGCCGAGAGAAGTAACAGCCACATTTAAAGCATAAATGAAATAGAATCCCTCCTTTATGACAGGCTAAGATGTGTGTATATGCCTGTACATAGGTGTGTCTCTGTGTATGTATGTACAAATATGTGTATGTGTGTGTGTATATATATATACACACACACGTATACACAGATGTCTTTAATTGACCTATCATAAAGGAAGGGATCTTATTCCATTTACTTTTTGAATATGCTACTAATTGATTTAGCACCAATTATGGTTTCCCAGTGATTTGTAATGACATCTCTGTCATGTGTCAAATTTCCATATACGTGTGGTTTCATTTCTGAGCTCTCTGTTGTGTGTCATTGGTATGTTTGTCTGTTTTGTGTCAGTATGACAGTGCCTGTGTGTGTGTACACATATGTATATCTACACACACATACACACACACATATATATATAAAGTTGGAGTAGGAAATAAATTTCTAATGACACCAGCATACCAACCCTAAGTCATAATTTGATCATTTGACTGTCTTAATTTTTTTTTTAATTTACTAAAAGAAATTATTTTTAAAAGTGAAAATATAAATTGCAAACTGGGAGAAGATACCTCAACAAATATGACTGACACTGGGTTAGTAAGCAGAATACATAAGAACTTCTACAAGTCAATTTAAAAGAGAAAAACAATTCAAAAGAAAAATGGGTAAAAATCATGGGCAGATATTTCACAAAAGATAAAATAAAAATACAAATTTAAAAAATCACAAATATTCTCCACCTAACTGACTTGCCAAAAAGGTAAGCTGACCCATAAAATATAATTTCATACATATCAATTTTGCAAAACTTTTTAAAATGCTGGGAAAAAAAGTGTTGGACTCCTTATATTCTACTTGTATTGAAAATAACCTTATTCTATTTTGGAAAATAGTTTTGCATTATTTTATAATATTAAAAGTTGTGCATAATCTCAACTCAACTAGGTAATTTTTCCGTAGATACAAGTACATTTGGGCCCCCCTCCATGCAGGCCCCAGAATCACAAGTTTGGCAGTGCTATTTTTAATACTTCCAAAACTAGAACCGGCCTAACAGTCTATCTACAGTAAACTGATAAATAAACAGGGGTTTAATTACACAATGGAATACGGTAACACAGAAAAAGTAACAAATAGATTCATTTACCAGCACGGATGAATCTCACGGACTACATAGAACGAGGAAGCAAGTTGCAGGCGAGTACACACAGATAATGCCATTAATGTAAAATTTAGAATCACACAACACTGAACAACATATTGTTTAGAAACGTACACATATACACATATAGGGTAAACTTACGGAGGAAGGCAAGACACTGATTAACCACAAAGAAACCTCACCCCTGGCAGTGAATGCAGGTGGCACAGCAAGGGAGGCCTAAGAGGGGTCTCCAAAAGTGCATTACATTTTTCTTTTTTTTTTTTGAGTTGAAGTCTCACTCTGTCACCCCGACTGCTGGGCTCCGGCAATCCTTCCACCTCAGCCTTCCGAGTAGCCGGAATTACAGGCACACACTACCACGCCCGGCTGATTTTTGATTTATTGTAGAGATGAGGTCTCGCCAAGTTCCCCAGGCGGGTCTCGAACCCGCGGGCTCAGGCAATCCACTCACCTCAGCCTCCCAAAGCGCGGGATTACAGGCTGAGCCACCGAGCCCGGCTACATTTTTCTTTAAATACTTTATATGCTATACAAATCCTGCGATATGTATAAAATATTTCAAAATAATTTAACGGACTTATGGGATGCAATGAAAACCAATGAAAACCAATAAGATGTTAGTAGAGGTTTGATGGGTGCTATTATGAGAGGATTTCTCACAGTCTCTGCAAAGCTACCCAAAGCCAGAAGATGTATGACAACATAAAACCTGACAAGGCTTTAACCATCTCCCCTTCATGAAAGAATAGATCGTAGGTTCAATGTCATATCACAGTGAACAAAACAAAAAGAGGGAAACTCGTCCCTTGATGATGCAGTTGAGCTGCTGATTCAAACCAGTCCTGAAGTTGCCACTACCTGTGAGCCATCCAAATTATAAGTCAATAAATCCTCTTGTTATTTAAAATATGTGCATACCAAAACGAGGTGATTTTTTTTTTTATATATACTAAGAAAACCATCAGTTGGGAAGAAAATAAAAATGTAGACCCTAATATCAGGTATACGGAAGAAGAGGAAGGAAAAAGACTTTTGGAGTCGAAGGGGAGAGAAGAGAGAAGGAGGAACAAGAGACAAAGAAGATCTATGCCCCATCCCCACCGGGGAAGACTCAGGTAGCCCATGAAGCACCCCGAAGAAAGCCCTCAGAACGGGTCCTAGGCACTGTGGGAGACAAGGGGCGCTGGCCAAGTGTGGACAGATGAGCATTATTAGAATGCTGGCACAGCTTAACAGGTAGAGCCCACAGAAAGGCCAGGGTCACAATAGTGGGAGACTGCCAGGAGGCGGAGCGGGGACATACCTCATCCATAAGCATACCTGATCTCAAACCAGGTGAAGTGAGGACCAAAGCGAGGCCCTAACTTTACCTGTACAATGACCACTTGCATACCCAACCCTGAACCATACCCCCATCTTTAAAATAAAACAAAACATTCAGGCACTGGGTCTTCAAAAAAGAAAAAAGAAAAGAAAAAGCCAAGGTTAGGCTTCCTGCCACCTGGGCAGCATGGGGGCATTAAAATCCAAAGTCCAAAATTTCAAGAGAGTGAAATGTGTCATTTCTTCCATTTCTGAGATGACAGACCAGGATTCGAATCTACAACACAGGCAAAGGCCCCAACATAAAACATCGCAAGGTAGACCTTGGGAAACCCTCATCTCGCTTGGAGAAAGGTTTCAAGCTCATGTGGGTTTAAATGTGGCTTGTTAAAGCCCGTGCCGGTTGGTTCATAACACACTTTAGCACGCTCAAGTCCCTGAATACCCTTGAGCAACAGACACATCCAGGGGAACATCCATCACAGGGTGAGCAGCTGGAGTGCACTCAGCACATTCTGGAAAACACTGACTCCATCCAGCATCGTCAGCCTCTGTCTCCAGGGACGCCACAGTGCTGTCCTCAGTACACACAGCAGAACGCTCGGCTCCATTTACTGCAGTCTCAGAGTGACGTTTTTCCATCTTCTAGCGAGCCATGGCCTTGCGCCAGGTCTGAATTCACTACAAGATGAAGCCCGACACTCCCTAGATTTTAGTGCTCCTGCTGTCACAGTAACAAACTGTTGGTGAAAGACTTTACCAGACCATTAAATCACATAAGTTTGTCAGGAAAGTGATATGCATGCACCCTGGGAAAGCATCCTCTCTCCACCTCCGTCCCTTGAAAATACACCTGTTTGCATTTACTGTTTCCTGCAGAGATTAGAACATCAGACAGAGAGGGCCAGTGGTAGCATTTTCAAAATAATATCAGAACTTAATGAGTTCAGACTATAGAACTGCTGACATCCTTGTATTGATGGAAGAGGTTTAGTCCGCAGAAATAGCTTTCACTCATGTTCCACTCAAGGTTCTTGAAGTGCATCCTTGTGGATTCCTGGTGTGGAATAATGAGCAGTGGGCAAGGAGGCCGATCAGAGTTAAGGTGGCGTCACGTGGCATGCCTACACTACGGGAGGGTGGGCGAGGTTGGGGGCAGACTCATCAAAGACTGCCCACGCTTGCCGCAGGCCACCGTGTTGTTACAACAGGCACAGAGACAGATTTCACAGCAGGGGCCTCTGACATCATTCCGGATAGCAGGTGTGCCTTTAACACGCTGCGGGTAAATTAGAATTTTTATAAAAACTTTAAAAATTCAAGATGAGTTGGAATAGGTTCCAAGTCTAATATTAAGTCAGAGAATTGGGAAGTAAGCTTACACACACATATACCGCGGGTGCCAAAAAAGTATACACATTTTTAAGAGATGTTATCTATGTGTTACTTTTTCAAAGTTGCATTGGATTACAGTAGCAGTGTATATATGACGTTTGCTCAAAAAATGGTGTTAATCTTTTGTTATTGGTATATGTGGAGTATTACAATTTTAATATAGTTTTTTCCTTTCTTAAAATGTGTATACATTTTTGGCACCCTTTGTCTATGTGCATATATATATATATATTGTACCATCATGTGTACTCATGTGTCATCGATGCATAGTTTGAAAACGTTTCCACCATTAAGAGATAACAACTAAGCAAAACTCCCTTGAACTATGGGTGTATTTTGCAAAGATTAGAAAGGAAAATACTAAGCTATTAACTATGCCTGACTTTGGATGTTGGGATTATAGCTGGTCTTTTTCTTCTTTTGGGTTTTATGTGTGCTCCAAAGTTTCCGTGATGAATGGGACTCTCATCTCAGGACCATAAAACATGTTGCCACTGAATGAAACAGTGAGATTTTTAACAATAGACTCCTGTAGCACATAAAACACAGGAGTGGCATGAAGAGTACGTGCGAGGAAGATAACCTTCCAGACACATCTTTCCATCACAGAAGTATAGTAAAATTCGCTTACACATCTTAAGAGTGGATAGTTAGACTGGTCCCCATTTTTCCCTGTGATAAGTAAAACTATGATGCAAACTTTTGCTCAAATTTTAGTTTTTGTTTTTTTTTTTTTTTTAGGACAAATTCTCAAAAGTGAGACTGAAACCACCTATAAAATTAATATCAGACTATAGTGTAAAAGCTGTAAAAAAAAGAGACCTGAGTCCTGAAAAGCTATAGCTAGGGTTAGACCTTAACAAATCTGTTGTTTCTAAGTTTGCTTTCACTCTACTAGAGGGCAATTGAGTATCTTCCTGTCCTCAGCCCCGGGGGAAGGGAGCTGTACTGTAAGGCTGATAACCATATTCTCCCTTAAACTATGGGCCTGAGACCACATAGATGCAAAAGCAGAAGAGAAGAACAACAGTGCGCCTGTTTTCAGGGACCCACTTCCCACACCTTCCTCCTAAACCACCTCTATGGCGGCTCAGGGCCCAGGAGCTAGGAACTGATGGTCACGGGGATGGTTTTATAAGTAGCCTCTACTGTAAAACCTAAGAATGGGATTTGAGGTATTTTTCAGAGCTGGTACTCTGACAGACCCAAGACCCCACCCAGGCTCAGAACACATACAGTACAGTCCTACACGCCCCCTCCCAGAAATCGGCTTTTTCACAGGAAGATCTTCCCCATGACATCAGTCAATCAGCAGTCCCTATCCCCACTCCCCCTCCACAAGATTCCCTTTAAATACTGAAGCCTACAGATTCTTGGAGCAGTGGATTTGAGAAATACTCCTCTCCCGCTCTCCTCACTCAGCAGCTTTGCGATATTAAACTCTTTGTCCATTGCAATGGCTGCATCAGTCTTGGTTTTTCCGGACAGCGGGCATAAGAACCCTGTCGGGCTGTAACAAGATTAATGGATTGACGATTATCAATGCCTAAAAGGCTCTCAATGCATGTTGCCATATTGCCTTCCAGACTGACATGCCAGGCAATGTTTATACTAGGAATATATAAATGGGTCTGTCCTAACTTGCTAGCTCTTGGGTTTTAAAAATGTTATTTAAACTTTACCAATTTGACAAACAGAACCCAAAAAAGGTTCCCATTTTAGTTTAAATTTTGTCTTTTTAGATGACTCGGGAGGTTATATCTTTTCTTGTAAGTGTATTTGCCATGGTTGTGTTTCCCCTTTTGTGAGTACTTTCTCTCAGTTCTATTATCTATTGATGTCATTATGTTTTTATTCAAGAAAAATATAACTTTTCACATTAAGGTTATTAACATTTGACCAGTATTTACTGTGAATATTTTTCTGGCTTATGTTTTAATTTTTCATGTGATAAATAGTATGCGATTCTCCCTATTTTTTCTTTGTTTTAAAACTTTCAAAGGCCTTCTCTATTCAGAGAGCAAATAAATATTCACTAAATTTGCCTAGAGTTTCTTAAAATTTTTTTATTTAAATATTAATCCATGAAGATTTTTATTTCTGTCAACAATATGAAATGAAAATACAGCTTGATATTTCCCTGGATATCTAATTTTCTCAACATTCTTTTCTCAGAGTACCTTCTTTATCAAATACACTACTTTACTCTGTATAACAAGATATATTTATTTTATAATAGAAAAAAATGCTATTTTTTTAGTTTATAAATGCAGGACTAGGAAGTGAATACTCTTTAAATGGCCACTCCTCTCCCCACACCTAGCCCTGTTACGTTATGTAAATAGTAATTCATCCATCAAGTTGCCTCAGGCCAAAGAGAGCCCTTGGTTCCCATTTTATATAGGCTTCTTTGCCATTCTTCTCCTGCTGTGACCCACCAAACTAGTGAGGATGCCCAGTTATCCCACCCTCTCATGACTCACGAGTTCTAGGGCACAAACATCTGGTCGGTCAGTCCCAAGAGCGTACTGTGGGGTTCTGGGACAGCCAAGGGCTCACAAATTTGAGAGGATAAAGAGAACAGTAGAATGGGCCCATCAGGCTGCACCACTGGGAAAACAAAAGAACCTTTCACACTGCTGGTACTAACTCCAAGTGACATGAAGGAGGAAAAGTCGTTCGTGGCTCCAGTATGGAACCATGGACAAGTTGGACTACAAATGAGGACGTCCATGGCTCCCGCCCTGCACCTGCTGGGATTAGTGCAACGATCTCCTAACTGGCCTCCACGCTTCCACTCTGGCTAGTCTGCTGTCTTTCCTCCATCCAAGCAGCCAGAGCAGTCTTTTCAGAGCTTAAATAAGTCATCACTCAAATGTCACTTAATCGGGGACACTTACTCTGACCTCCCCATTTTAAATAGCAACATCTTTTCCCAATCTCCTAGTCACAGGTGCCCTGCTTTGTTTTCCAGACAGAACTGTTCCCTTCTCACATACTGCACAATGGTCTTATTTGTTGGGGGTTTTGTTTTGGTTTTGGTCTGTTTCTCCCCATGAGAGCATAAGATCACTGAGGACAGGCATCCCTGTCTGTTTTGTTTAGCGGTTACTACAGCCTCAGTGCCTAGGACAGAGCCTGGCACAGACTGGATGCTCAATAAATAATTGTGAGTAATTATGACTTCATCAATAAGTTTTTTCTCTCTCTTTTAGAATACATTATCATCTGAATTCCAGGAAGTCACATCAGTGAAGTGGCATTTCAAGATGGAGACAGAATCCTCTTCACTAACAAAACTAGCTAGCCATTTGACACTCTCACCACTGCCTGTAAAATTCTCAGCAAGGACGTCCCTTGCCAAATCAGGAGTTGGGGAGACTTTTACAAAATAAGCATAAAGGCAGCCTACAAAGACACAAGTTCAAACAGGAAGGAGGCTTCTTTTCCACAGCCATCAAGGAAGGAATCGATATGAAGATCAATTTATAAAACAAACAAGGCAGCCAGTCCCAAATGCAGGCTCAGAGATGCTCATATGAAATAGGTCAAAGTTACATGGTCTCATCTGTGTTCTTTGAGCCTATCATCCCTCGGGGCCATCTCCAGGTCTGTTTGCTGAATGCAAACACACTGACAATAAGTTCTTTTGTTTCTCAAGAGTAATTCTCTTTCAAAGACTAGAAAAGGTCAACCTCTTCCTCTCCAAAAAAATACCTGAGCGCTACTTGCTACAGCTTTCAGATAATGAGAACACACTGCCCTCACAAAAGTGACCAATCTTACGGATGGACACTTTCCACTTGTACCTGGTGGGTCTGGCTGTCCCCACCCTTCCTTCCCTCTCCCTGACCTGTCACCAGTTGAGGGGGCGGCTCAAGCCTGGTCACAGACGTTTAGATTTCACAGACCAACACAGTCGAGAAAGAAAACACAGAGAGATGAGAGGGACTATCCTAACGTTGCCAGCTTTATATTTTGTCAAGGAAATATACCCAAGGGGATATTTTGGCACAATCACGGGAAAAATTAGGCATATAACCTCAAAACAAGTTGAATGATTTTAACTTTGTGAACATCTTGCTTTTTTTCACACCACATAAACTGTAGGTGAGAGAAAGTTTCTCAGGAACCACCGCGTGGGGTGTGTTGGTGCAAAGGACCCTGAATCCCTTTTCCAGAATGGTAATAACTCAGTGTAAGGCTGCACTGAGGAACGTCTGACTCTAAGGTTAGAGTGAGAGGACCTCGGTCTCACTGGGTTTCAGGCAGACATAAGAGGGGGGACCCCAAAAACCAGAATTCATTTATAAAAAACTGGTGTTACTTATTCTTACATGTTTAAACTTCAGTCACCTTCAAAGTACTCTTGTTTTGATACAATATACCCATCAAGACACTTTTTCCACGGCTCAGAACAGTTTTGAACACGTCCATCTTGATGCCTTTTAGTGCTTCTGCCATTTTGTTTGCTTTGCCTCTTCCACGTTGGCAAAAGGTTTCCCTCTGAGGACTTTTCATCCAGGGCAACAAAAACAAGTTACTCAGGGTGAGATCAAGTGAATGAGGAAAGTGGGACACAGGGGTCATGCCGTTTGGGGTCAGAAACTGCTGAACACTCAGAAGGGTGTGGGCAGGTGTGCTCGCAAATCCTCCATCATGAAATGACTGTAATGATGAAATGATTGAAAGACTCTCCACACGAAACATCCACTGACACTGAACCAGCCTCTCACAACAACGCTAGCTGGGACACTGATGCCGCTGGGTTCCTAGAACACTTACCTAGCGGAGACAGTCTGTACTACAAGGGGCCCGCCCTCCAAAAGGTAATTCCGTGGGGTTGGTTGGCTTTTTTTTTTTTTTGGCCCCCCTTCATACATTATGGCACCCCATCCAGGTCACAGTCCTCCAGAGCAGTTAGAATCTGGGAAAAAAGACAGGGCCACCAGCAAGGTCTCAAATTTTGGAGGATGGATTCCTAGTGAATGTGACACAGTCCAGGGTCTTTAGAGAACTAGGCAACTAGTTTTCCTTTTTTCCTATTCCTTTCAGAATCTTTGAACAGCTTTTCCTGGTCAGCAAACGGCACATGGCCTTATACTAAGAAAGCCGTAACAGAAGGGTCAATTCCATACAATTGGAATTGACAAATAAAACTTTAAAGTATATTGTACAAAGCAGTGGTGCACATGATGAATATGGCACCGAAATATTTTTTTCAGGTTGCAGGGGGCACCAAGGATATACCCAAACTTCAGCTGCCTATGTCTAAAAATTGCAGAGTTTGCCCAAGACTCTGGATTTCTATTTGTAAAAATATGAAAATCTGGCCACTTTTAAAAGGCCTTCATTCCAGCATGGACATCAGTGACTGCAGCTGTGCAGAGAAGAGCCAGGGCCTCTCCCCTGGGCTGAGTCATCCTATGGGGTTGATGCATAAGTTCATGGCATTTTTAGCTTGCCCATGGAATGTAAAAGTCACATGGAGGCTGATTGGTCAGAGGTCATCACATTTGCCAATTCTGGGGTTGAGTGGCATGGAACATTGTGGATTAAAGAGTTTAAATGGTCTTCATCAGAGCCCGATGGTCTTCCTGAGCATGGCATCCCTCAGGTCAAAGTGGCCCTCTTTGAAGTGATAAAACAATATTCTTGCCATGTTGTCTCCAATGGCATTCTCCCTGGACATGGCACAAATGTTCCGAGTAGCCTCTGCTGCCTTGACTCCTCCGTTAAACTCAAACAGAAGAATACGCTTTTTTTTACTTGACGCTCTATCTTCTTTAGCCTACAAATAGCACTTTCTTCAAATCTGCAAAATGCAAGGCATATTCACAAGCACAACATTGTCACTCCAAATGACAAATGATAAACTCCCAACACCGCAGTGTTGACTCACCAAACACAAACGCTACAAACTTATGCATACGCCCACCACTGTGTTGCATTTAACTACTGGCCTGAAGTCAGCAAGAACAAGTGTCGAGTACGTTCTGACTTAGCATACGGAAGGTTATTCATACTCCACCCAGTCCCTGAAAGGATTGAAAGCCGCTTAGCACAGATCCACAAGGAAAAAAAGGGAAGAAGGAGAAGAAACAGTTAGATGAAGCCAGGAACAGGGTCACAACCAACCACTTCGTATCCTTGGCTGAAGAGGGGCTGCTCATCTGGTTCTGCGCTTCTGTACAGATGACCACAGCTTAGAGTCTGAGACCAAAACAAAGTCAAGCTTCCTCCGCATTCGTGAAATACCGTCTTTCTGTAGTAAAAACACTAAATCCCATGAAGCAATAAGACATGAAACAGAGAGCAAGACGAGGCAGCATAGAGGGCCAAAATACATGGTCTTGGTTGGTGCCAAAGTGATCTGCAGGGTCCCGGGTGGGAGGCATCAGTGAGCTTGAGTAAGACAGAGAGGTCTGACGTGGCAGCCTCGGTTGGGCCTAGGTTGAGCCTCAGAGGATGGGCACATCACGGTTAGATAGGGTCCTCCACGGCCATGTGGAACAAAACACATTGTGTCAAAACAACAGGAGAATAGGCTGCCAGATTCATTCCACCGTCCAATGATGCCCTTAATTTCCTGCACGTCTACCTTGCTTCCTGAAGTATTTTCTTTATTTGGATTGTTGTCAAACTATAGGAAACTCTAAGCTAGTTAAAAATGAAATGCCTCTTAGAGTTTAGCACATAAGTGCCTCAGCTTTGAGGCCTTGGGATCCAATTTCTTTCTCTCTCTTCAAATCAAGATCGCTCGTGCATGGTTCGACCGACCTGTTTCGTTGGGGGGCTGGAGAGAAAGGCTGACCGTCACCAGCTGGGCTCAGGAAGGGAAGGGGCCCGCTTATGTGACAGCCCGTGTCCTCCTGGCTCCAGCACCCCAGTGAATGGATCGATTTTGCTTTCTCTGTCTTAAATCTGCATCAAGCATCATCAAAACAAGTTCTGGCAACGACGCGACAATCCCACTTCTATTTCTGTGTGTCACTGATGCAGAGTTTTGTGTGGCCTGAGTGAAATTAATGGCAAATCCATTTGGCAAAGCAAAACAAATCTTGAATTAACACACAGCACCGCTACCACTTCTTGGTTTATTAGTGCAGAAAGATATATTTCGTGCATTTTCTTCAGTTCAATATCTTATCTGTATCAAAATGAGGAACAGAGAGCTCATCCCATCAATAATGGAATTTCAAGCAGTCTTGGGGATAGAGCTACAATTTTCTCCCCACACAAGTGGAGATCTGTGAGTCCTGCAGGGAATGGGCTCTTTCCAGACGAATCAATTAAAAAATTATAAAGCGTTTTGGTCGCTGAGTCAGGTGGACGTGAGAACACTACATCCTTCCTCCCCTCCTCTCCACACCGCGGAAGGTAGAGAGTTGCCATCTTTTTTCATGAGATATTGACTACATCCTCATATCAAAGCAGTCACAGGCATTACAGAGTCCGCCAGTATTTCTGTAGGAAACCCTATCTGGGGAGGATTTACAGAATATTGGCCGCTTTCGATTCACAAAGAGCTGATTTTAAAGCCAAGGTCTCGGTTGCCATGAATTCATTTCATTTGCATATTATACATAGAGCAAAGACATTTCTTGTGGTTCTGACCGTTAGCAATTTCACGGAGGTGATAATTAAAAATAACCATCTACTTTCTTCAGAAAATAAATCTTTTTTCAGGTCGGAGAATCATAAAGATCAGATTCTTATTCGGCTTCAGTATGAACATGTTTTTGATGAAAATTTGTATTTCATTTACAGATGGGCCCTGAAGAAAAGGTGGTAAAAATATAGCAAGGACAGTTGCAGGTGTTCTTCTTGGCACAGAGAAGGAAAGAGCAAAGTCGAGGGGGAGGAAAATACAGTGGAAGAGGCACTTCTGCCTTGTCTGGTCTCGGAAAGCAGCAGGACAGAGTCTGGGTGAGAAGTGAAGGAGGTGATAGAGGAAGCAGCCTAGCTAGATCATAGGTGAGGCAGACTCCCAAGCAACTCCAGAGAGATCAGCTAGGCCTGGAGGGAGGAGGCAGAGAGTTCCATGGCCCAGCAAGCAAGGAATCACAATCAAGGGGTTGGACCTTGAGGACCCTCAAGCTGGAAATCAAAAGGCCAGGGATCTGGTCAAAGAGGTCAGAACGTAGGAAAGAGATCCCAACACAGACATTGGTTGTCAGCCTCGCAGCACTTCTGGGCTGCAAGGAGAGGTGGGATACTCCTGAGAGGCTTGACACCTGGCAAGGCTGGGAAGCTGGCTGGAGCCAAGGGACTTCACCTGGGCACTGCCAGCTCCCAGCCCAGTTCTCTCTCCCATCCGCCATCCCACCTGCCAGCAAGACCTGAGTATGCCCTTCTATCCAAAGAACACCAAGGAATATGCTCCCCTGGTCCACCTGGGGCTAGTCCTGCAAGGCGGTTGAGCCTGAGATTGTGGGTGGCCACCGGGCCTAACACGTGGCCAGAGAGGCGAACGACGAGATGACAGGTCAGGTAATTCCCTGTGTTTTGGATTGCCTCTGCCCCAAGTGAGACCAAAGGAAACACGGGCTAGTATACTCACAGGAAGCTTAGACGGTGGCTGAAATTGAGACAGAACAGGTGGATAAGAACTGAAGACTCCTACTGAGCCGACTATTAGAAAGGTCTTGCTGGCACAGTGGCTCAAGCCTGTAATCCCAGCACTCTGGGAGGCTGAGGTGAGAGGATTGCCTGAGCTCAGGGGTTCAAGACCAGCCTGGGCAACTTGGTGAGACCTCATCTCTACAATAAACCAAAAAATTAGATGGGCGTGGGGATGCACGCCTATAGTTCTGGCTATTTGGAGGGCTGAGGCGGAAGGATTGCCCGAGCCCAGCAGGTCAAGGCAGCAGTGGCCGAGAGTGTGCCACTGCCCTCCAGCCTGGGCGACAGAGTGAGACTCCGACTCAAAAAAAAAAAAAGAAAAAAAAAAAAAAAAAGAAGGGTTCTGAAGCAATGGCTGCTCTTTCACCCCAGAGACCGAGTCTCACCCTCCAGGCTTTGCAGGGCCTGGCCTTCAGTGCTAATCCGGAGACTCTGCTCCACATCTGAGGACAAGGACAAGTCAGTCTGCATCTGTGCCAGGGTTGCAGGATCTGGTCCAACCAGGTGAAGAGGTTTTGGATGGTACCTCGCTCAAGACAACTTCCTTTGAGACTCCACCCCTTTCTAGAGTAGGGGCGAGAGTCCTAGAAAGTATCCACGGACCTATTGGTAGAGTCACCCTTATACATGTTTTCAGTATGACGTTCGCTCAAAAGATGGGGTTAATCAAATGAATGCTAGCATCACCATGTGACAGGCAGGACAGTCAAAGAAAATGGAAGCATGGTTGAGCGAACGTCATACTACACAGTGCTGTTGTAATTCAATCTGACTTCGAAAAGTCATACATAGATAACAACTCTCAAAATGTGTATACATTTTTTGGCACCCTCTGTTAGTATCCAGTGTTCTACTACTGGCTATCAGCAGTTAGTCAAGTGATCCCTGAAGATTATAGTTTATTTCTCTGTAAAGTTCAGGGACTTTGACCATAACTGAGAAAAGTTTGAAGAACTTATTACACATGCAGACCATTTGCCTCTAACCTGGAGCATGGCACTTCTAACTATGATCCTCAGACCATCTGCCTGAGAGACTGAAGACTCCCAGGCCCTAGCCAGACCTGCTGCACCAAAATCCTTGGGAGGCAGGAGTGAGCACAAGAATCCAAAGCTTTCACAAGCAACACGGGTGACATGCACACAACAATTTGAGAAACACTGAGACATACATTCATCGAAAAATGCTACCTTCTGGTCCCCAAGCTTGAGACATCACATACACTCTCATTTAGCACTTGCAATTACCCTGAGAAGCAAATATTACCCTCCTTATTTTTAAAATAGGCAAACTGATATAAACAAGGTCACATGGCCAATACGCAGCTAATTACCTCCCTCTAATACACAAAATATTTTGATGAGAGCATACACTTGGGGTGAAGAACTGAGCAGAGAAGTTGGGCTGGGTTTGGCGGGCACTTAGGTTCATACAGTCTATTAGCGCAAGAGCCATCGGGGGAGAGAGAGACAGACGTAGGAGGAAGGGAGATAGCCACGGGGGCAAGCAAATGCAGGCTTTGCTCTAAAATGAGATGTTGCAATGGACTTTTGTAGTCTTGATTAGAAGTGGTCAGCAAGTTTGGGCTATTACCCTATGGCATGCTTAAAGCGTGACCTTGCACCTGTATCACCACGCCACGTAACCATCATGACCAGACTAAAGGTAACCTGGATGGCCAGTTCAGACCCAGCTGGTCTCAAAAAATTGAGTTGTGACAAGAACGAGGCATGGGTCACTAAAAGCTGCCAAGGCAATTTTTAATTGTGCTTACTCTAGCCAAAATAACTTTTTCTCTTCAAGGTAGTTGTCACTGTCAAATATTACCTCTATAAGCACTCCTGGAGAAAAATGATATTGAGTTTTATCTTGTGGATGGTAAGTGGTCTCTTGATGTTCCTGAAAAAGTTCACTGGCATTACATAATGAGGAATAGGTAATTTATATTTTGCAATCCAGAGAAATAAAGGCCACTCCTTCAAAAAAGGCCACTGCATTATCAAAGAAAATCTCTAGGCAATAAAATCTAGTGAAAGAAAATAATCACGGGGCTGGGCGCGGTGGCTCAAGCCTATAATCCCAGCACTTTGGGAGGCCGAGGTGAGGGGATTGCCTGAGCCCACAGGTTCGAGACCAGCCTGGGCAACTTGGCAAGACCTCATGTCTACAATAAATAAATTTTAAAAAATTAGCCGGGCGTGGTAGCACGTGCCTGTAGTTCCGGCTACTTGGAAGGCTGAGGCGGAAGGATTGTCTGAGCCCAGTAGGATGATGCTGGGGATGCCATGAGCGTGCCACTGCCCTCCAGCCTGGGCAATGGAGTGAGACTCTGACTCAACAAAAAAATAATAACAATAATCACTGGAGTTACAGTCAAATGTTTCTATCACTAGTGAGTTTGGCGTATTTAGGGCCAAAAAGGACTTCTCTATCACATTTTAGTCAACTGTCACAATATCGACCGCTACTATTTCAAAGGGGCTTAAGGTTTCTATTCAGTAAACAAACATGAAGGAGCTGTGGACACACACGGTGTGATTCTAACACGATGAGTGAAGATCCTGTCTGAACACAGCCCGAGGTAGACTTGGATTCCGGGAGCCCCAGCAGTTCTCCCCTCCTCCCACTCAGCTGCGTCCCTGGAAGCTATCCCACACCCATCTCCAACGATGGATTTAGGTAAGCGATTCCTGCAAGGTGCTTTGAGCAACTCATAGAAAGAGACATCTGAAGCGCAAATTGTTATTTTTATAGAAGTTATTACAGGAGCAGGGCAGCAGTTACCACAATTACTATTCAGTGAAGAATCTTCTTAAGTGCATATGGCAGACGTGCTTGGTGAACCCAAGTATTTTCAGACGTCTTAAAGGTTTAAGCTAATAACATCTATATAGTTACTGAAGATAATTTGATGACTATAATATATAGAGACAGATAGGTTCATTACTACAAATGAATTCAGTGCAGTTTTAAGGAAAATTGAAGTTGCTCCTATTATGCTGATGTGGCTGCCTAGAGCTAAGTTCATCTCTCTCCTGATACCATTCCTGCTTGTTCTAACTAATAGAATTTCAGACTCTTACCTACTTGCTCAGAAGTTTCCTCATCTGTAAAATGAGGGGAATAGAGGTAATCTCCATGGCTCCTTCCAGCTGTATGGGTCTATGGTGGTTTCTGTATAGTGTTCAAAATGACAGCGGTGAGCATCTTATCCAACTGACACAACTTCTGGCCACCTTATCTTACCTCTCTGCTTCAGTTGCCCTGATTGCAGCAATTACACTTAATATGATTTGTCCGTCTCATGCCTCTTGGTTGCTGTTGTTGTTCAAACCTCTTCCTATCTTGGCTGAATGCCGTTCAATACAAGATGCCACTCGGGCACAAAAGCTAATCAACGGACAAAAGGTGAAGAAAGAGCCCTTCCCAGCCCCACAAGAAGGGTGACTCTGACTTTGCTTTAATAAGTGAATCTAACACATCAACAGAAAGACTACGCCGACTGCCTGGGATGAACGCTGGTGAAACGCCATGTTCTGAGGGATAAAATGAGTTGACTCAGCAGTCTCCAAAAGAATGGCACGCTGGAGCTAAGAAAGGAAACCAGCTGCATTTCCAGAGAGGTCTCTGCTACTATAGAGCATGAATATTCCATCACTGTCTCAATGGCTTCCTTTCCTGGTTGACCCTACTCTCAGCTGCCATCTGAGTAACAATCCAGTTTCCCAGTAACCTCAGTAATGAGAAAGGGGGTAAGGACAGAAGCAGTGACAAAAATCACCAGGAGGGCCCTTGATGTGGAGGCTTGAGATGCGACACCCCTAGAAAAAGAACATCGCACGGAAAGGCAATTCTGATGTACAGACCAGTCATGAACATATCAGTATCTGAGATTTCTCAAACATTGGCAGTGTCCCCCACACACCGCGTGTTCTGCATGCCTGGGCCCACTTCAGCAGCGTAGCATTTGATGAGGAAGACCTCATGCTAACACGGAAGTGGAAGCTGGGAGATTAAATAATTCACCCAAGCGTACACAGGTTGAGAGTGGCAAAGGACTTGATCTGTAACCTCTATATTCTGTTTAAAACTATATCCCATTTAGTTTTCATGAGACAGAGACCGAGTGGCCTGAAATATCCACTTTCTATACTCACAAGAGTGAAGATCAGATCTGGAGGGCAGTGGCTCAGCTAAGACGCTGCCCCTGAGCACGCTTGCCTGAGGTACTTTTAGACAAAATCCTCCCAGACTCGGCCTTCAGGTCACCACCTAACACCAGACCCAGACAGCCTCAGACAAGAGAGGGCGCTGCTTCACCGAGGACGTAACAAGCTGAAGGCATGACTTTGAGAGGCTGGGGAAGACCATGTGGGACCATCCCCTCAAGGGCTGGCAGGGGCAGAAAGAAGTGCAGTGAGATGGCACGCCTGTGGTCCCAGCTCCTGGGGAGGCTGGGTTGGCAGGATCATTTTGAGCCCAGGAGCTCAGGCTGCAATGAGTTGAGACTGTGTCACCCAACACTTCAGCCTGGGTGACAGTGAGAAACCCCATCTCAAAAAGACAGATAGATAGATAGATGACAGTTACAATGGCACCTTTCTATCTTCAGGGAGAGATGACATCCCAAAGATGATGAACCATGCTCCCCACGCCCCACTCCCTATGCCCCGCCCAAGTCCCTCCTGGTAGCCTAGACACTCCCTGCTTTATGCCCCCCCCACCACGTTTTCTACGTTTGCTGATTGGTTCCTGCCTCCACAACCACCCCTCTCCTTCGGATGTCCTCACCCCGCGCCTAACGACCACCACATACTCTTAGCTGCTTTGCTCCATTCCAGCCTTGACCACCTCCCCCTTACTCTATGCTAAGTAGTAGCCGACCAGGGTCCTGAATGCTGTGTTCCCCCTAACACTTACTTAGAGGACACAAATGTCAACATCCAAGAAGAGACATCAAAGCTGACAAGGTAATACTCTCCTCTTTTCGCCCTCTGGACACCCTCTTTTATTCCCTTACGTGTTAAATGTCCCAGTCTCTTTAGGCATACAGCCTTCCATGAAAACTGAGCCCAAGGGCACACAGTCACAGCAGCCTGACATGGAATTTCACATGGTGGCACTGGAGTCAGGCAGAGCTGGGTTAGAGTCCTGTTCCACCAACCAGGGAAAATGTGGTGCATCTTGATAAGCCTCAGTTTCTGCAAATATAAAATGGAGATGCTGAGGGTATACTCCACACAAGACTACTGTGATGATCGGGGGTAGCTGGCAAAAGGTGCTGGGAACGTTTCTCTGGCACACAGTAAGCGCTTAATAAATGGTACCTGTAAACACATCACCATTATTACAGCAATATGTCTTAGGACTTAAGAGCTCAGACACTGGAGTCAAAAACACAGTTTGGGCAAATGGCAATGATGAAGCAAGGTCTCTAAATTCCAGCCCAGTCTTCTTTCCAGGTGAAAAACATTTCCTCAGCCGGGCTCGGTGGCTCAGCCTGTAATCCCGCGCCTTTGGGAGGCTGAGGTGAGTGGATTGCCTGAGCCCGCGGGTTCGAGACCCGCCTGGGCAAGCGAGACCTCATCTCTACAATAAATCAAAAAATTAGCCGGG
>CAUYQG010099123.1:0-13341 GCA_963574415.1 Tarsius wallacei
TATTGCTTTTTTAAATTTAAAAATTTTTTATTTTAGATTCGGGGAGTTCACTTGCGTATTCGTTACTTGGACATATTGTGTAGTGGTGGGGTTTGGGTCTCAGGTGGCCCATTCCCCAGATAGTGAACATTGTGTCCCATGCGTAGGTTCTGAACCCTAACTCCCCTCATGCTTCCCTCCCTTATTGGTGTCCCCAGTGTCTATCATTTCTATCTTTGTGACTGTTTACCTCCCACATATGAGTGAGACCCTCCGTGTTTAGTTTTTTGTTTCTGAGTCAGTTTATTTAAGATGGTGATCTCCAGCTATACCCTTGTTGGAGCAAAGGGCATAATTTCATTCTGTTTTATGGCTGCATAGTAATCCATGCTGTATATGTGATTACTCTTGTATTAGTCACATTTAACATTCCAATGATACCACAGATTTGCACTATACAGAATTTCAGTCTCACTCTCACTAATCATCTGTAAGATTTAATTGTGTTTGATTATCATGCTCTGTTTTCAGTGAGTTATCAATCCATGCAGGAGCTGCATCAGAATAATATGTGGCACTGTAGTTGAAACACAGAGTTTGAGGTATTTTTAACCATCACTTCAGATTACTCCATGGTTTTGAAAATCATTTATTTTCTACTATCATCTAATGGAGATGTCTTTGTTCTATGTGTATTTTGCCTCTAAAAGCTTCTTGGTTTAGATACCTCAGTATGCTTTGCATTGTGCAAACAAAACTTTGTAAACTCACCTACTCCTATTCAAAGCTTTAAAAATATTCAATCTAAGAAAAATACTATCCTTCCTGCTTAGTACACAGCAGTGAAAGACTCATGTTTCAATCCCAAATCTTGCTTTCAACCACCTACAGACAAAGAAGAGAAAGACTGTTGAGAAATGGATTGATGATTTTGTTGAAAAGGACATTTTAGAATTTTTTTATTTTTTGGCAACACTGATTAAAAACAGGCTGTGTTTACAGAGGTAAATTCCATTTTCAAAGCCTCACACTCAATAAGTGATTTGAACCCTAGAGTTTGAACCCTGGCCCTGGCCTGCAATATCTATGCTATGATGTCTCAGCACAGCTCTGAGTTCCTCTCTTCTGACTTATCCTGTGTGGGCACCCTCCAGACTGTCCTTCCCACTGAGACACCTCTTGCCAGTTTATCCTAGTGGTGAAATATGCCCTGTGCTTGCTTTTTTACACTCAGGAGAGCAGTGACGCTGTCTCTGTCCAAAGCCAATCCTCCACTTCATTTAGAAACTACCCTCATGGACATCTTAGGCATCCAATTTAAAAAATGCTTAAGTAAGTTCTACTATGTCCTGGGCATGATTTTAAGAGCATCAGAATGATCTGTTTCTTCCCTTAACTGACCCATAGACTTTATTATTAGTATTTTCGTTTTACAGAAGATATAACTGAGGCATTTACAAATTGATCATCTTTCTAGTTGTCTCACGGCTAGTAAATTAAGACAACACATGAATGTTTCTTAGCATCATCTTTGAGAAGATAAAGAGCAAATTGGCACTCTTTGACTGCTTTCTGTCTCTTGATTTCTTGAGGTGTCCTGCTCATTATGATGAAAATACTTAAAGTAGAGCCTTGCTGGGCTGTGGGACTCTGTCAGATACAGGCAAAGACCAAAACAATCTGATTACTGGATCACTTCCCTGTCAACCCTAAAATAAGAAATATAATTTTCCCTGTTAAATAAATCAATTCTTGGACACATTCATTTGTCTAGTTACTATAAACATCAGTTCTGCGCTATCTCCTCTTCCTTCTATGGTTATTTCCCTCTGCAGCCTGCTCCTGCTGTCACCAACACACTGAATCTGTCCTCCTCAGGGTCAATTAATGATCACCTTCATTTTGTCTCTTTCTCAGGAAGCCTTCTGCTGACGACCCTTTATACGCATTCAATTCCCATTCTCCCTGTTCCCATTTCCTGCTTACTTTCTCTTGGGAAATACCATCATTTAGTGTACAGACATATATTTCTTACTTATCTGCTTTATATATTTTCTGTTTTCCCACTAGCATAAAGCTCCAAGAGGCAGGAATTTGTATTGATTTTGTTCCTTGCTTTATACTGAGCACCTGAAATGGTGTTTAGCATGTGATAGGTGATCAATAACATTTCTTACATTAAAGAGAGGGCAGACTCTGAAATGCATAGAATCTTGTCTGACCCCTCCTAATCTCCTCCATGCTGCCTTCTGCCTCAACTTATCCCAACAGATTAGCGTTCTTTGGGTTCTGTCTTCAGTGCTTTGCTTTTCTCATTCTATCCATTTTGTAATCACCATGGCAAGGCTCTTGTAATGAAGCAGGGGGCCCAAATATGTTATTTTTTGTTGTCTTGCTTTAATAGATAAGTTGCTTTACTTCTTATTACTCAACCTCACATAGTTTATTTTGCTGAGTTATGCTAAAGCAGCAGCTTATTTCAGGCCCCTTTTAGCATTAACCCTCAGAACCCGTTGTTTATTGCCCTAGTTACTTCCTAGTTGTGCAATCCTTTTCACGGGCTTTTCACTGTTTTTCTTGGGCTTTTACTTTGGTGGGCTTCATGTTTAAAACTTTTAAAACTTTTGACAGAATCTAATCAGAATAGTGACCTTGTATGTAAGACCAATCAGTAAGTAACAAGTAAGACTAATTGCCACCCCCAGCTACAAGGTATATAATCAAATGAAAGATGCCAATTTGTTGCCTTGTATGGGAGACAAAAAAACTAAAATGTATATAATGTGATGCCTGACTGCATTCAGGGCTCAGCCTTTGCATATGAATTCACTGATCCAGTGCCAGCACGAATCAAGCTGCTTCCTTGCAAATAGCCTTGGTGTCACGTCTCTCTCTGGAAGGTACCTGCTACATTTCTGATGCATGGGCCAGGAACTAAGAGGCAGACACAGTGTTGTCATCTCCCTTGTCATCAGGCTGGCACCAGATGACCATTTGATCTGTCGGGAACTGGCCTTCCCTGCATGCTGGGGTGCAGAACTCAGGAGCACAACAGAACCCGGTGGGGTCCAGGAGTCAGTTGGGGAGTGTACCCATCAGTGTGGTAAAGAACCGAGTTCGATTTGGTAACTCTGTCCCTAAGAGACAGAAGGGGAGTCTGAGCAACTCCTGGAGTCAGCTAGTAATCGCACACCTGAAAGAAAGGGTTAAAGGCAGTGGAAGGAAACACTGCCCTGAGGTGAAACCTTAGACTCCAAGGTGCTGGGCAGTTGGTGGAGTTGTTGTGTGATTGTGTGTGAATGAGACAGACAGCCGGTTCCGGCCCAATCAAAGGGCCAAAGACAGTGTTGAGTCCTGCTCTAAGTTGGTGGTGACCTCATACAGCTGAAGGTGGCCCCAGCTTTGTAACAGGGCTGGTCTGGGTTGGGGGTTTATACAAACCTGCCAATTGCTAAGAGGTGTCTGAAATAATTCTGTGAGGGGTACGACTGGAAAAGGATGAAACGTGTGTCTATCCCTTTTACCCTCCGCATTCCTTCCCATCTTGTATGTGATTATCATTGACTTTTAGTGGGTGGAAAAGGGTGGAAAACAGAACAAGCTTGCTCCCCTAGAGTACATGGTAAAAAATTTCAAAAAGGGATATTCAGGGAATTATGGTATTAAGTTAACTCCCAAAAGGCTCTGAACACTCTGTGAAATAGATTGGCCATCATTTGGGGTGGGCTGGCCCTTGTGGGGGTCACAAGAAAAAGACTTACTTAATAAGGTGTTTAAGGTTATTGTGGGAGACCCTGGTCACCCTGACCAGTTCCCCTACATAGCTGTTGGCAGAATATTGTTCTCACCCGTCCATCCTAGAAAAAGGTCTGTTTAGAGGAAAACCATAAATTTATGTTGGCCCTAGCAGTGGCACTCTTGGATGGCCAACCAAAGTTGAGGCTGCCCATTTTGGCTGAGGAACCTGAGGAGAAACCCCCACCCTGTGTGTCATTGTACCATACCTTGCTGTAGGCACCCCCTGAGAATAGTGCAGCTGGAGCCACACCAGCTTATCTCAGTCTAGTCTGCCTCTTCCACTTTTTCCCCTTGGTTACCTGGAATGTTCCAGGCAGCAACCACTCCAGAGTCCTTGGTGTTAACTCCCAATGCCTCAATGGAAAGGCACCTAAAGAATCCTGCTAGTAGCCCCCAAACCCCAAAAGACCAGGAAGTCTTACAATTGCCACTAAAAGAAATGAGAGGACCCCTCTACTATAGTCCAGATGGTCCAATTCAAAGAGGGCAATGTACTTTTATATATCAGCCCTTTACTACCACTGACCTACTGAACTGGAAATACCACACTCCCTCCTATACAGAGAAACCTCAGTTCATAATTGTTCTGATGCCATATATCATTCAGACCCACAAGCCCAAATGGTCAGACTGCCGCTGACCAACTTCTCCTAATTCTGTCTAAACACTGAAGAATGCTGCCAGATTACCCAGGCTGCTTTAAAATGGTTAGAGGAGCATGTCCCTGCAGGAACAATGACTGCTCAGGCCTATGCCCAGAATCAATTCCCTGAGGAGGAACCCCAATGGAACCCAAATGATGGCCAGGAGTTCTGAATGATGGAGTGCTATCAAGAGACCCTGTTGGGTGGTCTGAAAGGAGAAGAGAAAAAGGCTATGAATATGAACAGCCCTGAAGAAAGCCCAAGCCAGTTTTACAAGAAGCTATGTGAGAAATTTCACCTCTACATTTCCTTTAATCCCAAGGAGGCCAAAAATCAACAAACGATTAATGTGGATTTCATCAACCAGACTCGGGGAGACATCTGGCACAAGTTACAGAAATTGGAGGACTTTGCTGAGATGAATGCTAGCTAGTTGATAGAGGTTGTAACTAAGGTGTTTGTAAACAGAGATCAGGAGGCTCGGAGGGAGGCTGACTGGAGAATGAAAGAGAAAGTCGACCTGATTGCTGCTGCTGTAGCAGCAACATTCCTGGGGAGCTGTCCCATCAGGGCGAAGCCGAGGTCGAGGCCAGGGGTGAGAGCAGCAGAACAATCTACTCCATCCGATGATGATTTTAGGGCAGAACTAGTGTGCCTGCTGTTTCTGAGAGGGACACTGGAAACATGAATGTACAGAGCTGAGAGATTCCCACCCAGCCCCCCAAGGAAGAGGAAGAGACCAAGTAATCCAGGGACAATATCAGACTTCACCCCAACTGTATGTGGACCCTAGGAGTAACTTCATTGGCCTGGCTGCCATGAAGAGCCATGCGGAAGACTAGGACAGAGCAGGATCCATTTTACTAGGCCCCTGGGAGCCTATGGTCTGAACCACTGTGGGGAGGCTTGCTCCTTGACTTCATAGTAGATATCTGGGCAGAGCATTTTGTAGTAACCCAACTGCTAGACCTCCTCACATCAAGACAAGCCACTTTTTTGGGAGCCATGGGTGACCAAGCTCACAGCCCCTTTCTACAGCCCTAGTGGTGATACAGTACTGGCAAAACCCCTCTATGAGGCCACAAAGTGGGGAGAATGAGAGCCTATGTTATGGAAACGAGTGCAACAAAAGGTCTTTGAGGCAATTACACAAGCCCTTGTTAGTGTATCCAGCCTAGGGCTCCCTAACATATCTAAGGAACTGACTCTAAGTAAGCCTTCACTACCCTCCATGGTCATGGGGCTCTATATAAGGAAAAGGGCCTGATCAACTCGGGAGGTAAAGACATAAAATATGGTAGAGTAATTCTTGAACTGTTGGATGCTGTATGGGCCCCTAAGAAGGTCACAGTTATGCATTGCCAGGAACACCAGAGGAGAGAGAGAGACTCAAGAGTCACTCAGGAAAACCAAAAGGCACCGGGAGGCAAAGCTTGAGGCCTCCAGTAAACAGTGGAGCTGGCAAGTTGACTGCAGCATTGTTCCCAAGTCTGTTGGCAAAATGGGGCTCCAATTATTCATAGCATGAGCAGACATGGTTCAAAACAGATGAAGGAGACTATCTTCCAGGCAGATGGTGGAAATTTAAGGATGGGAGAGTCGCCATCCCTGAGACTTTGGCCCCAACTTTCATCATCAGGCAATTTCACTAGGAAACCCAATGGGCCGGACAGCCCTCGAGACCACATTAGGCCTGCACTTTTATGTTACCTGACTCTCCAGCATAGCCCAGGCAGTATATGAGCAATGTAAAGTGTGTGCCCAAAACAACCTGCTGAAAATTCCCCCAGGAATAAAGAGTGTTGGAGGATCTCCATTTGAAAATATAGTTGCAGACTTAACTGAGCTTCCCTGAGTCAGAGGCTACAAATATCTCTTTGCTTTTGTATGTACTTTCACAGATTGGGTAGAAGCCTTTCCTACATGCACCAAAAAGGCAGGTGAAGTGGAGCAGTTGCTTCTAAAAGACATCATTCCCCAGTGTGGAATCCCAGTCACTACAGGGTCAGATAATGGGCCAGCATTTGTAGCTGAGGCAGTACAGTCAATGGCACGAGGCCTAGGAATCTCATGGAAATTACACACTGCCTATCACCCCAAAAGTTCCAGAAAGCTGGAGTGAATGAACTAGACTCTAATGTTGCAGTTAAGTAAACTATGTCAGGAAACCCACCTATGCTGGGATGAACTGTTGCCAATTGTTTTGTTAACAATTAGGTCTAGTCAAACTAAGCAGACAGGGTTCTCTTTCTTTTGAAATTCTTTACGGGCATCCACCCGCATTATTAAGGGTATAAGGGGAGATTTAAAGGAAATGGGTATTCTTGCTCTAAGACAACAAATGGAGGCTTTTGGTATGGCACTCACTGCCATACATCATTGGGTTAAATAGTGAACACTTGTAAGTTTAACTACAGATGGTCACTCCTTTAAGCCAGATGCTATGTGGGTAAAGAAATGGAACAACCAGCCCTTAAGGCCTCTTTGGAGAGGTCCATTTACTGTCATTTTTTCCACCCTCACCACAAGGTAGCTGAAGTAAGCCCCTGGATTTATCACAGCAGAGTGAAACTGGCATTTCAAGACTGGGAATGCATATCTGATCGTCTGAACAGGGAAAGCTGACTATTAGAAGAAAGTAAGCCGCAGTACCAGAAACCTGAAAGACAACAGTCCTGATTTAATCACTCTGGAAGCTGACTAATCTATACACAGCAGAAGCCTGAGGAGTCAGCCGTCTGTTAAACAAATAGACTGTGTCTTAGTATAATGAAGTGTTATCCTTTGCTACTGGTTGGTGTCGTGGTTCTGGCCTTAACTTTCACTGCAGATTTGGCAGTGGACACTCCGGACAGCAGCACACATCATGACATTATGGAGGTACCAGCCCCTAAATCACGATGATGCTCTTTAACCCTAAATGGTTCCAAACATCAAAGTGGGGAATGAGACAGGGGGCCCAAATACGTTATTCTTTGTTCTCTTGTTTTAATAGATAAGTTGCTTTACTTCTTGTTACTCAACCCCACATAGTCTATTTAGCTTAGTCATGCTTCAAGCAGCAGCTTATTTTAGCCCCCTCTTATCATTAACCCACAGAATCCATTGTTTATTGCCTTAATTACTTCCTAGTTGTGCAGTCCTTTTCATGGGCTTTTCATCGTTTATCGCGGGCTTTTACTTTGGCAGACTACATGTTTATAACTTTTAAAGCTTGGTGAAATCCAGTCAGAATAGGGACCTTGTATGTAAGACCAATTAGAATGTAACAAGTAATACTGTCACCCCTAGCTACAAGGTATAAATCAAATGAAAGATACTAATTTGCTTCCTTGCATAGGAGACAAAAAAACTAAAATGTATATAAGGCAGTGCCTCACTGTGTTCCGGGCTCAGTCTTTGGTTATGAATCCACTGAGCCAGTGCCCTCAGAGGAAAGCTGCTTCCTGGCAAATAGCCTCAGTGTCACATCTCTCTCTGGAAGGTTCCTGCTATAGTAAGGATCATAAGATAATGGAAACAAGTTATCTGTACTAGTCCTTGGCATGTTAGACAAAATATTCTCCATCAAAAAACATCCAAAATGCAGGAAGGTTATAGAACTTTTCTGCAAGCAAGAGGCTGACAAGAATGTGCCAAGGGTAACTGTTAGGATGAGTTCAGCGTCTTGCATTCTACCAAGTGGTTTTTCTGTGTTGCAGGTTACCATGGCCTCTGAATCCATCATGCAGGCCCCCATTTGTCTAGTGGAAAACCAGAACGAGCAGCTGAAGGTGAATCTGGAAGCGATACAGATTCTTGAAAAGATTTCTCAGCCTGTGGTAGCGGTGGCCATTGTAGGGATGTATCGCACAGGAAAATCCTATCTCATGAATCGTCTGGCAGGACAGAACCGTGGTGAGTGTGGTCCTGGGAGGGAGCCATTTACTTAGAACTAGTGATAACACCGGCAGATCACACATTCTCTAGATTCATCTTAACAAAGAGCATGACTTCTCCCAGTGAAGAAAACTAATTCTTACCACCAAATTTACAGCCTCGATCCTATATATCCCTAAAATCTCATTCTTTTGTCTAGTAGTAAGCAGTTATTCTAACCCTATTTTTCTGTGGGTTCCATGGATCTTTCCTATCTCATTCCACTTTCTCCTACTCAGGAGCTCAGTTCCAGCAATTAATTATTCTCTTTCTTTTCTTGTACATCATTTCTGCACAAAGTACGTGGTCATTGCAAATAGCACACAAATATGGTTTGTCATATCTATAAATAAATATGAGGAAGTGTAGACAGTAGGATTCCTGTATATCCTATATTTAAATTGGGCTACCAACTGGGAGCAGTGGCTCACATCTACAATCCCAGCACTTTGGAAGGCCAAGGTGAGAGGATTGCCTGAGTCCATGGGTTGGAGACCAGCCTGAGCAACTTGGTGAGACCTCACCTCTACAGTAAAACAAAAGAGTAGCCAGACAGCGTGGTATGTGCTCGCAATTCCAGCTACTTGGAAGGCTGAAGCTGAAGTGTTGCCTGAGCCCAGCAGGTCAAGGCTGCTGTGGCTGTGAGTGTGCCACTGCACTTCAGCCTGGACAACAGAGTGATACTCCAATCCAATTAATTAATTAATTAATTGGGCTACCATCACATTTTTTGCTCCACTTTATAGCAAAATTTTGATAATTTATGCTCCCTTCTTTTTCTTTAGTTAGTCTTTCTAACATATGAACTATGACATGTAAAATGTAAGCAGAACACACATGTAAAGTGAATGACTATAAATTGAATACCTGTTTAATCACTATGCAGATCATGAAATAAATGCTAAAAATAGAAATATCATATCATCTTATGCCCTCACTAGAGCTCAGTAATATTTTGGTTTTTTAGGGCACATTTCTCTTACTCTTAATTTTTTAAAACTGCTTCTACAAAATATGTAGGCATTCCAAAAAATAGCTTTGTTTGGTCGGTTTTTAATTTCATACAATTACTTGTAGATATCTTGTTGTTTTGCTCAATAAGTAGTGTATACAATTTTCTAGGGGGCAGAGCTTAGGATGGCTACCAGAGAGGTCAGACTGGGAGAGTCTCACAAAGCAGGATCAGGCAGAAATCTATCTGCATTGCTGGGCCCAGCATCCCCAGCTCCACCCAGCCTCCAACTTGGGGTCTAAGGTAATCTCACCAAACTGGGAGAGACAGAAGCCCCTCCCCCATGCTGGATCAGGCACAGGTCAGATCTGAGTGACAGACTAGACAGGCAGCAAGCCAGGGAAGTCCAGATCTGATCCACCCTCCTCCCACAGTAGGCCTGGGAGATCTGAGCTAAGCTGTGAGCACATCAGCCTGTGCTGAGAGCTAGAGATCAGAACTGAAAGGATGTTGGACTTACAGGAACAAACTCAGAGTGAGCTTTATTCCTTGTTTTTATTTTTTGTCTATTTGTTTTGCTCATTTTTGTCTGTTTTTTGTTTTAGTTTCCTTTTCTTTCTTTCTGCTTTTGATAACATTTTCATACTTGCTTTGTGTATGTTATTTCACTGATTTTTTTTCTGTATTCTTTAGACTTCCTGTTTGTGTATAGGAAGAGTACATCAAGAGGCAGGTTCTAGTGGAACTGTGCATTTGTATGATTATCTGTATGTTTTAGTTATATTTTTTTTACTCTTTTCTCTCTGTCTCTTTTCATTTGTTAGTTGGTACATCTGTCTGTTTTTCCTTTTACTCTTCCCTCTCTCCACATTCCTCTTGCCCACCTCCTTCTTTTTTCCATTATTTTCCCTGTTCTTACCACATTTTGCTTCCAGGGAGCAAATCTATACCCCCACTGCTTGGACAGTTTGTAAGGCAGTGGGATGTGGGTTCCAGGGTGCCCATACACCTGTCAATGGATCCTGGGATATGCAGATAGATTTTGAATCACAGCTACTCCTCAATTAAATTAAATCTCAAAACTGCAAAAAGTACAGCCCCCACCCACAGTCCAGCTTCAGAACTGAACAAAGTCAGAGGAGACACATAAGGAAGAATAGGAGACTGAGCAAACAGGAGTAAAAACAACCCCACTATCCCTGAGAAACAGAATTAAAGAAGAGGGGGGGAAAGTATGGGGGGAGGGACTACACAAATGAAGAAAAACCAAAAGAAGAATATGGGTCTTACACAGACCCCCAGGATGTCAGGCACTGAGAAAACAGACTTTGGAATGCAAGCAAAGAAGAGCCCCTAGAATGACTGGTCATATACTACAGACCCAGATATCAAGATATTAATTGAGAGAATAAAAAGAATTGAGGAGAGACAAGAGGAAAATAGGAAGAAGTTGATAACTGAGGTAACAGCAGTAAAGAATACTGTGAATGAAATAAATGACAAACTGATAAGCATGGAAAGCATAATGAGCCAAGCAGAAGTGAGAATCTCAGAGCTTAAGGACCAAAATATAGAACTAGCCACAAATGTCAAAAATATAGAAAAGAAGCTTAAAAAGACAGAACAAAACCTTCAACAGATGAGCGATCATTTCAAAAGGCTGAAGCTAAGAGTAATTGGACTTCCTGAGGCAGAAAGACAGACAGAGACCACCCTGGAGCAAACATTCCATGAAATTATCCAAGAAAACTTCCTTCATCTCATCAGTGATGCAGTGATGTGACCATTCAAACACAACAGATTCAGAGAATCCCTGCAAGACAACAAATGAGAAGACCAACTTCTAGACAGATAGCAATTCACCTAAAAAAAGTAAGTATAAAAGAAAAAATCCTAAAGGCAGCAAGAAAAAAGGGCCAAACGACCTACCACAGAAGACCAATTAGAATAGCAGCAGATTTATCTACAGAAACTCTTCAGGCTAGCAAAGCTCGGAGCCCAATCTTCAAAGTTCTCAATGATAAACAATTTCAACTAAGAATAGCCTACCCAGCTAAGCTAAGCTTCATCAGTGAGGGAGAATTAAAATCTTTCCCAAGACATTCAACCCCTAAAAACTTACACTTCCCCTAGATCACCTCTACAAGAAACACTTAAGAAAGCGAAAAAAAGAACAGCAATGTTCCTCACTAGAGCGCAGGAAAAAGATGGAAAACACACATGAATCAACCCCAAAATCAAAAGAAAGACAACAAACAAACAGGAACAACAATAACTTTCTAAGAATCTCATGACAAGGATAAACTCTCACATTTCAATAATTAGCCTGAATGTGAATGGACTAATTGCATCACTGAAAAGACATAGGATGGCAAAATGGAGAAAATATCATGAGGTAACAATATATTGTCTCCAAGAGACTCATCTCACCAGAAAGGACACTCACACTCAAAGTAAGAGGATGGGAAGATTTTTCTGTCATTTGTACCCATCATTTATTTATTTTTACTAAAAATAGTACGTCACTATCTGACGACTATTTATTTGTTGTTGGTGGACATTGGTATTATTTCCAGTTTTTTGCTTTTAATTAATGAGGCTGTCATGAATACTCTTGTATTTTTATCCTAAGGCAAATGTGCAAAAACTTCCCTTGTGTAACAGTCTCAGGAGTGGAATTTCTGCATCAGACTGTAGGTAAAATTTCTAGATAAAATCAAATCATTTTTAAAAATTCACACATAATTTGCATGCTCATTAGCAGTAATTGAGAATTCTATACATCCTATAAAATTTTGGTAACAGAAGACTATTTAATTTTTGCTGATCCATCAAGTGCATAGCTGAATGTTATTTGCCTCAGCATAAATAAGTTTAAGTGCATTTTCACAAATGTATTTGTTATTTATATTTCTTATTTTTTGATGTTTTTTTCCTATTATTTTTATTTTTACTTCTTTTTTTTAGCTGGAGTCTCACTCTATTGCCCAGGCAGAAGTGCAGTGGCATGCTCACAGCCACTGCAGCTTTTACCTACTAGGCTTAGGTGATCCTTCCACCTCAACCTTCCAAGTAGCTGGAACTGCAGGCATGTGGCATCAGGCCCAGCTATTTTTTGATTTATTATAGATATAAGGTCTCCACAAGTTGCCCAGACTGGGGTTGAAACCGTGAGCTCAGAAAATTCTTTCACTTCGGCCTCCTAAAGTGCTGGGATTATAGGTGTGAGCCACCACACTCATCCTTCTTATCAATTTTTAAGAAACTCAGCCTGTGGTCCTGTTTGGTGCTCCAGTCTTTAAAGATCATTCAGTCATTTTTTTTTTCCTCTAAGGTCTTACTTTCTCTCTGGGTCAATAACTCAACACCTTAAGGTTTGAGTCTCAGCACACTAACCAAGTTTAAGAAAGAAAACAGCCGGGCTCAGTGGCTCAGCCTGTAATCCCACGCCTCTGGGAGGCTGAGGTGAGTGGATTGCCTGAGCCCACGGGTTCGAGACTCGCCTGGGCAACTTGATGAGACCTCATCTCTACAATAAATCAAAAATTAGCCAGGCATGGTAGCGCACACCTGTAGTTCCAGTCACTTGGAAGGCTGAGGCAGAAGGATCGCCAGGGCCCAGAAGGTCGAGGGTGTGGTGGCCGGGAGTGGCCACTGCACTCCAGTCTGGGCGACAGAGTGAGACTCCAACTAAAAAAAAAAAAAAAAGAAAGAAAGAAAACAAGATTAAGAATACCTTTAATATACTCATATATATACAGATTAAGTTGGTTCTCTTTGCTGATATGGAAGGTACCCTTTCCCCCATTCGCATCCCAGGCATTTACATTCCTACATGTTTAATAAATGCAAACCTCAGGCATTCTGGTCTACCTACTGTTACCTTTTGTTACTTCTCCTCTGCCCTCGCAGGCTTTCCTCTGGGCTCCACAGTGAGGTCTGAAACCAAAGGCATCTGGATGTGGTGTGTGCCCCACCCCACCAAACCAAACCACACCCTGGTCCTTCTAGACACTGAGGGTCTGGGCGATGTGGAAAAGGTGAGAGAGA
>CAUYQG010099124.1:0-52543 GCA_963574415.1 Tarsius wallacei
GAGGTAAGTGGATTGCCTGAGCCTGCGGGTTCAAGACCTGCCTAGGCAACTTGGCGAGACTTCATCTCTACAATAAATCAAAAAAATTAGCCAGGTGTGGTAGCGCACGCCTGTAATTCCAGCTACTTGGAAGGCTGAGGCAGAAGGATCACCGGAGCCCAGCAGGTCGAGGCTGCGGTGGCCGGGAGCGGCCACTGTACTCCAGTCTGGGTGACAGAATGAGACTCCAACTCAAAAAAAAAAAAAAATACAATTTCTAAAGTTAAAAATTTAACAGAAGGAGTGAAAGAAGTATCATATCATGTAGATTAAAAACCAATGAAATTGAAGAAGTAAGAGAAACACAGATGATCAATCTAGTGACATCAATGTCCATCTAATAGTCAACTCAGAAAGAGAGAACAAAGAAATTTGAGAGGAGGAAATTATCACAGGAACAACAGAAGAAAACTCCCCAGAGCTGAACTAAGATATAGACCTTCAAAAAGAATGCCCACTGAGACCTGAGCAAAGGGAATGAAAAAAGATCCACAGTTGTTTATCCTCTTAAAATTTCAGAACATCAAGGATAAAGAGAAGATTCTAAAAGCTCCCAGAGAGAAAAGACAAGTTATCAACAAAGGATCAGAAATCACTGTTGGCAGATTGGCATTATCAGCACTGGAAGGAAGTGAAGCGATTACCTGCAAGTTTCTGAAGGAAAACAATTGTGTGCCTAGAATTCTATACCAAATAAAGACATTTTCAGACACTCAAGGGCACAGAAAATTACCATCTTTCTGATTTAACAAAGGGAAGGAGGAGTGTAATCCAACAAGGCAGAAAAGAAATCTAAGAAAGAGGAAGTGCTGGTCCAAGAAACAGTAGAACCAGGCCAGGAATGTAATGAAACGAAATTCCAGCATGGCACATAGGATGACTGTGTGAGGAAAATGGGGATAATCCATTCAAGTTAAAAGAGAAAGTCAGAAGAGTCTGAAAAGAAAGTCCTCAACAGGGAAGCTAATTTCATCCAACAAAAATAAGAAAGATGCTGGAAGACTTCATGGCGTGTTGAAGAGGGCACATGTGCTGTGTCTCGATACATTTTTAAGGCAGTTAAAAATTCTGAGGAAGAGAAATTGCTAATCCAGAAGGGCACAGTCAAATATTAAGCAAACTAAAATATGTCATGATTTTGAGTAATTCAAGGAAGGTGAAGAAAGAGAACAATTTGTCTGCGAAGTTTAAAATAATCTCCGTCAAACAGCACAGATGACTCACCTGGGCTGACATCTGCCCTGCCATGAGGTTCACTATATCTTGCTTCATGGACAGTGGTTACATCATCAGAATGTTGATAATGTTCTTTATTCACTTTCACTTTTGGGGTCAATGAGTAGAAACTTACTCTTATTAATTATAGTTCTAGACTGTAGTGAAATAAAAATTAATGTTACAGATCATATAAGTCAGAAGTAGCAGGGAAGGATCAGGAGATAGATGTTTTCCATAGCGAGAGGGCAAGAAAGACTGTTTAATAGGTCTAACTGTATTATTTAAAGTTTTGGGGTTTTGTTTTTATGGTATGCATGTTTTTCTTTTTAAACGTTTGAGAAAGTAGTGCTGCATTAAGCATCTAAAGATGTTTCACAGGCTATTTCAGGCCTATGAGAATTCACTGTATTTTCTGTTCTGTGCCTTTTACTGTATTTTTATTTATTTGCTGTTCTCCAAAGATTGCAGTTTTGAATTGCTCAATATATTTTCTCAGCTGAAAATGTCAATGTATTTATGTAATGAAAATGCCAATATGTATGTATATATCTGGAATTAGCATAGAAATGATTAAGGCAGTTCAGTGTTGATCAATAATCATATTTGATTTGGGATTTTTACTTAGCGTCCCTCAACCATCCCGTGCTTTGATATTTATTACCACCCGCTGAGATTCTGGCCTCTACTAAATAGAAGTTGCTTGAGGAAATTCACAATCTAGCGATTGAATTCAAGTGGTGTTGCTCACAGAATGACAATACAGAATTAGGTCTTGCAGAGTAAACAAAAGCCAGTAAATGGGAACAGCACCCTTAATAAAATGTCTCTTACTGCCTTGAACACAACAAAACAAACATCAGCAAACTGCGACCCCCAGTTATAAAAATGCTTCAAGTATAGGGTCAGAGTCCTCTTTCGAATTTACTAAGCAGTTGGACCAAAAAGCGTATTTTTTACATGTGTGGTTTCAGAAAACCTGAGATTCTCAAACCCCAGGGTTCAGAAGGATGATGCCATGTTTTGAAAAGTCCCCTGTTTTTCTCGTTCTGTGCAAACCTGCAGGGTTGCTCAGGTGTTCCCAGGAACAGAGAGGTGGCCCTGGGCTAGCCTCCCAGGTAGCTCAGATGCTGGCTTGGGCTGTGTCTACATCAGTGCTGAGTGTCCAGCCCCTACCAAGCTACGTCTTCTTTCTGCTGGCACTGCTAGTGGCCTCAAGGAAACATTTCACATCAGAGCCAGCCTCAACCTCTCTCTGTCCTCCTAACAGAGGACTCAGAGGTTGGGTCTAGAACTTCCTTTTTCCAGAGTCTCTAAGGAAATCTGCACCCTGCTTTACTTCTTGCTAATTGGAATAAAATGGATTTTTCTAGGACAGATGGCCTGAGCCCTCCTTACAATGCTCAATAATCACGCACACAACAAGAGAATCTTTCATCTTGCTGGGCTGGCAGGGGTGGTCCCTGGCCTGTTTCTCTAGAAAGAAAAGAAGGGCCCTAACTCCCGCTGTCATTAAGACAATCACAGGTACTTGGCTTTTCTAGGGATGGTGAGACCCAGCTCCCTTTATGGTGTAAGGACATGTGAGCAATCAGAAACGAGAGTCTTCTGGGAAATGATTAAAAGGGCCACACGCTGGGTGCCACAGGTGCTGTGACTGCCGTGATGCAAAAATACACAGCGTGAAGACAAGCGACCAAAGGGAACATGCAGAAATACAAGTGGCCTTGTTAGAGGTTTAAGAATCACTGCTCATTTCTTTTTCTTTTTTCCAGATTTTCTTATAATTCCCATGAAAGGGGAACTTTTAAGGCTACAATTTAGTTGTTTGCAGTAACGAAAGTTTGCCCTGTGCCTCGGGCTCTTTGTAATTTGACAATTAAATGTAAGCACAGCATATAATGTCAGGGATGAGAGGATGGACTGAGCCACACTGCCTGCATTCAAACCCTTCTCCTTTTCTCTCCTATTCACTCCACAAGGGGAGAGCACACTACCAACAGATTCAGGCTCAGTGAAAAGAACACCTTCACTGCCAGGAATTTGCCTTTGTTTCCTCAGAAAATAACACACATACATCCCAGACATGTTCAATTCAGTATGGGGTGAAGTCAGCTAGGCCTAAGTCTCTAGGGGCCTGCTCAGGCACCCGGGACCTCACCTGCTGCCGCAGTTTCTGGCCTCCTGATTTGCCCTGCCTTCATATCCTGTCTATGCCACCTGTTCCTGTCAAGACTGCAGGAGAACAACTCCCCTCACTCATTCCGCCCAACCAGCCCCGGCTGCATGTGTTATCTGTGTCACTGCTGTCACTGCATTCTGTGTATATAGGGGAGGGGCGTCTCTCCTCAGCTCACCCACAGCATCTGGTTGGGCTGGGTGTCCACAGTAGGCCCTCATGAAGACTCTGGAGCCACACAATCCTGGCCACAGCAGATAAGCAGAAGCCGATTCAAAACGGTTTTCCTTCACTGGGTGTTTGGGGTGTCAACGTAGCAAAGGAGCGAGTTGACAGCTTGCCCCCTCACAGAGGTACTGAAAGTGGAAGACGAACGATGCTACTTGTTCTGGGATACGTGACACAAGATTTTCACACGTTTTGCTTTGGCAGATGCACAGTTTTGTTTTCTTCAATTCCTAGGTAAATTTGCTTCTGCCCCTTCTCTGTGACCTGCCCCCAGCACCACCTAAGCTCTGTCATCCTCTCAGCCAGCCTGACCCCACCGGCTTCTTCTCACACTCCTGCTGCCTCTCTCCAGCTGCGTGGGGGTCCAGCACCTGTCTCCCTCCTGGTCCCAACCCTACCATACCTGAGCTTTGAGTGATGGCACCACAGACCTTCAGTGCTGCCTTCCTGTTGGCAGTCCTTGCCAGTTCTCCTTCCTGCCACCTGTTGTCTGCTCCTGGTTCCCTGTCAGTTCCTAGGGACTCCATAAACCCCTTTCTGTGTGAGTGTCAGGCCAAGTTACCAGAACCAGCGATGAGATGTTTCAGATCTCATAGACATCACAAAGGAAGCTGTGAGGGCCTGGAAGCCATGCTGAGGCAGGTGCACAGGTACCAGCTCCCTTGTGGGTTGGAGAGGTGAGGGGGTTGCTTGCAATACCCTGGGGCCTCAGATATGTCAATAAGATAGAGACTGTGACTTTTCATGCTTCATGAATGAAGAAACTAAGGTTCAGAGAGGTTAAGTGACTTGCCTGAGGTCATATAGCTTATAAGTGGCATAGCCAGGGTTGACACCTAGGGTTTTCTAAAGGAAGACTGCTTCAAGATGGGCCTAGAAGGACAGATAGGATATGGAGAGCAGAGAGTGGGGCATGGGGGGAAGGAGGCTCATGGGTAGCAGTACCTGGAGTTTGTGCAAGGTATTGGTAGGCAGGTGAGCTCCCCTTGCAGATAGGCACAGGGGAGAACGGGACAAAAGTTCTCCCTAAAATGTCTCCATGACCTTCCCTCGCCCTCTGCTCCCCTGTCACCTACACTCACATGGGGCTTGGCAGGGACCCCAGGGACCACATGCAAGGAAAATGCTAGAAGAGGCTGTGGTCTGGAGTTTGAGAGCCAGCAGCTGAGCCTCACTTACATCCTGCAGAAAGCCAGTTCGTGGTTAAGAAGAGTCACCTTGGCCTTGTCTGAGACCTTAAGCAGTTAATGTATTTTTTAATTTCTGCACACATTTTTTAGTCTCCCCTAATTGTTGAGCGAGGCCATGACTGCAGAAGTTGTCCAAGGAACACTGTCCTCAGAGCCTTGTATCTTTCTGCCGTGTGACAGGAACACAAGTGGGCTGACTGCCCCCAGTGAGGGCAGTGACTATGGGAGGTCTTCAGGTGCCACACTCCTAGGCCGGGGAGTGGTTATGCAGCCTGGCTGTGCTTCCACCCACCCCAAGAGCTTTGAAAATAAGGCCCAGGCACCTCCTCAAGAGGGCTAGTTAGACTGAGACCTGAACAGCTCTCACTTCCTGCTGTCTCGGAGGCAGACTGCACATTTTTGTTGAGTTATCTGAGTGAATTATTTTATTCCTTTTTTTATGTCCCGAGCAAACCCACATCATCATTTTATTAATGTATTTGCAATTACTGCATAATGATTTCCAGTTTAGCGTGGTCTGTGATATGAGGATGTTTAATCGAATATCTGCATGATGGGCCTTTAAGTTCTCTGGGGCCAAGAGCTTTTCCCATCAATTAAGCTTCAAAGAAATGGGTTTTAGGCTCATCTACAACTGTATTTTTATGCTTCTTTTATGGCTCCCCTGCCTTCTCCTAGTGTCTTTAGAGATACCGGGAATCATGATGTGGGGCCGAAGTATTTATTAGTGGGCATGTAGGGGATGGGATTATAATGGTCGTTACAGAATTTTGAAGTGGCCACCTTGAAGCAGGACAATTTATGTTTCCATTACAGTCATCTCATAAGTGCCCCCCACACACAGTGCCACCAGGAAGGGAATGTTTATCCTGTGGCCTCTCTGGAACCAAGTCCCTAAAAGTGTCTCCTCTGGAGAGAAATTAGCTCCCAGAGTCCTCCATGCACCCACACCCACCCCACACCTCCAAGAGGCTGGGAAGCCATTAGGATGCAGAGAGCATTTATCTGCTGCCCAGGGTGCTTCTCCACTGGAACCAGGCCGTGGCCTTGACTCCTACAGCAATCCCAGGACAGAGATTATCAGACCCATTGGACAGATAAAGAAATGAGACCCAGGGAGAGACGACTTGAGCTGTGCTGCCCCACACACCCAGGACATGAGTGTGTGGGAGGCACAGGGACACCATGCCCTCCAGTCTCTCCTTTGAGCACCCACACAGGGAAATGAAAGAGAGAGAACTGGAAGGGAGGACTCTGGAGCCACACGGACTCCAATTCCCCCACCTGAGCAGGAGAGAAGACAAGAACCATCCATGAAGGGCAGAACAGACCCCAGGTGGTCAAGGCTAGGTCCTGGCCAGAGCTCCTCATCCTCGGGCTTATCTGTCACCATTTCTGTTCTCCTGCCCCTACTTAGGCAAAGGAGTTGGGTTCCACTAGAGGAAGGTTCCGGGTGAGCATGGAGTATCCGTGTTCAGTGAACCAAGCAGCTGTCCCGTGGTGCCTGGGACTCTTGACTGAGAGGCCATGCATGCCTCAGCAGAAGCAACTGTGAATTGAGTCATTTGTCCATTCCTTCACTTACTTGGCACATGCTTGTTGAGTGCTAGTCATGGGCCAAGTTCCCCTCTGGCTCTCCTCCATGACAGGAGGGACCTGGTGAACAAGTAAATGATACAGAGATGTAGACACTTCTAAGGGGGTTCCCAGAATGTGCAGAAGATGGAGGAGGAGGCTGAATTCAGCCAGGAGTGGTCAAGTAAGTGGTGTGCAAGAAACTCATGTGCCAGCTAAGACCAAAAGATTTGGAGTTTGCCAAGCAGGGGCAAGATTATGGCTGTGGTGCCCTGGCCCCCAGAAGATGGAGGGCCTGTCTGAGGAACTGACAGGGGGGACAGGGTCCCTAAAACTGGTGTGTGAGTGGGGAGGGATGACGCTAGACCGCTGGGCCAGCAGCAGAGGGCACTGCTTGGCTCTGCCCTGAGGGCAGTGGGGAGCCCCCTAAGATTCCTTCAGCTATTGAGTAAAGAAGGAGTAATGCGGGCAGGACTGGAGCCTGGGAGGCCAGCCCTGGAGTGGTGGCCATCTAGGAAGTGCTAATGTCTTCCTGGACCAGAGTCTGCAAAGGTGGAAGGAGCAGAGGGAAACCAGCATCTTGTGCAACACTTAAGAGGTAGAAATGGTCTGAGCCAAGACTGATTGGCTAGGGACAGGCACGATGTCATGACAATGCCAGGCGTGTGGTTTGGGCAGTGGGGCAATCGGGTGGAGGGGCAGTCAGCTGAGGTTGGGATGTAAAGGAAGGAGCAGTCTTGATGAGTTCCATTTGGGCCATGTTGAGTCTAGGGGGTCTGTAGGAAAATGTGGGGAAATGTCAGGCTAGTGGTGGGGTGTGACATCTGGAGCTCAGGAGAGGACTGGGCTGGACAATGAGTGTACACCACTCCTGACTCCCTCTGCATCAGATCCTGACTGAGAAACTGAGTGTCCACAAGGAAGCAAATGGAAGTTTCTATCCAGCTTATATTGCGGGATCCCCAAGGAACCAGAACATCTGAGAATCCCGAAAGGCACTGGGGAGGAGAAATGGCCAAATAATCTACGATTACATGTGAAGGGACCTGAAGGCCAGAGTGGGAAGACAGAGCACCACAGAGGCCAGTCCGGGGGCCACACTCATGTCCTGCCTACAGGAACTGGTCCAGAGAGGTGCTGGGCACAAACACATCAGCACACCCATTGGGATCTCCAAGAACAAAGCAGAGAAGGATGGGGGCATGCACTTGGGCATGGGTCAGGGCCAGGGTCAGGGCCAGGGCCAGGGCCAGTGAGAGGCCTGAGTCATTCAGAAACATGACACAGTAGAGATTCATGCCCCACCCAAGGTGGTCAAGAGCATCCGCAGTTGCTGACTCGTGTAGCCCTGCCTCCTCCCCCAGCTCTCACCTGTTGATCAGATGTCTCCCCATGGGTGACGCCAGAGACTTACACACGTGCCCGGGGAGCCAGGCTCACACTTGGACAAATCCTGGGATGCAGACACCCCAGAAACTCCCTGCCAAATGCCCTCCACACACGTGCTCACCACCCAGGCATCCTCATCTAAGGCCACACAATTGTATGTGACTTGCAGGCAAGAGCATGACTGTCTTCAATACTTAATCTCCATTTCTTCCATCGGTATTCCCCCAAATGCTCACTACTATCTTAAAAGCCAAACCAACTCCATGGAGTCAGCTGACTTCGGAAAAAAGGCTTCTCTGGCTTCTGTGTTTGCTTTCCGGTCCTTAGCTACCTGGCACATACTGGAAGCTCTAAGAGATGTGTGGTAAAGACTGTAACACCCAGCTCAAAACTTGGAGACACGAGCTGGAAAATGAATTTCCTAAGAAACTGGTGGCGTTTCAAATGTAATTATTGCTGGGCTCCCCATTTGGCAGCCAGGCTTTCAAGTCAGTGGACTCTCTCCTCTATTTACTTTTAGTCCCACACTATTTTCTGTGATCCATTAGCTCTATGAAGTCATTTAAAAGCTATAATCATGGCCGTTTGCTCAGGTGGATGCAATCCAGATAAGTGGACCCAAATCCTCTCCTTGAAGATTCCTTGGGCTCCAATTCAGTGCTAATGCACCCCAACTAAACTGGCAGAGCCCGCGCCCGCTGTGAGTTATGCTCATCCTTTTAAAAAAAACTAGGCAAAGTGTGGGCGTCAATTAGTTGCGCAGGAATCTTTACAGCCCGCTTCTTAGTTGGAACATGTATCTTTGGCTTTGTTGTTTGGGTCACAGGCACAGGAAACTCCCACCTAGACTGTGATTGTGATTTCCCTTGATGGTTTGCCTGATCCTCCTAGGGTAGACTGTCCAGGGGGGAGGCCTGGCTTGCCCACCCCTGCCCCACACTCGTGCAAGGGCAGGTTGAGGGCCTTGGACCTTACCTGGGAGGATGCTTCCCCAAGTGGAGCATTGTGGGCCTGCAGCTCCTCACCCACCTCTCTGAGTATAGGTGTATGCCCAGCTGCCAGAGATGCCTTATTGCTGCCTCCCAAGACAGGAGTGCACTGCAGTGATAGGGCAAATCATTCAACATTCTATCAGTGGCCATGTGTCTTAAGCCCTCTGCTCAACCCCATGGATCTGAAGAGACCTGGAAGGTTGCGGACGCAGCCCTTGCCCTGGGGTGTACACAGGTAGGCTGTGGAAATGGGGCTCACTCTCCCCAAGTACTAGGTGCCAAATGCCTAGAAGGACTCGAGGGAGACCAGCACAGGCTGGGGAGGCAGAAAAGGCTCAGGGGAGGATGAAGGACCTGGCTGGAGGGAAGGGCAGCAAACACAGGTTCGAGATTGCAGGGGACCATGGGACAGAACTGGCCGTGGGGTTGTTTAGATGAAGGGGCAGGTGAGGATGTGTTGAAGAGATGCGGACTCCTTGATGGCAAGTCTAGATGGTGACTTCATCTGTCAGCCTCTCAGCCCTGCCCTGGGCTCGTAGGGGCAGGTGATGAGATCCATGATCCCACCTTTCCCTCACCCTCACCCTCGTTAAAGGAAGAGGGCACCCATGCTAACTGCCCAGAAAGCTGTGGGCATGGGAGGGGAGCAGGATGGGAGGGAGAGAGACAGCACAGCCAGGAGAGAAGGATGGGGGCTTGGGTCTGGAGGGCAGGACCCGAGCTTCACCCCCTCTTCTGCCCCAGTGCCTGGGCCAGGGCTTGGGACACCTTCATGCCTCAGTGCAGCTGGGGTCTATACGTGTTTGTTGAGTGGTGTGGGCTGTTCAGGGCTGGCTGTACCCATTCCCCACCTACCCCTCTCCTCTCCCAGCTGGACAGCCCAGCTTTGCTGGGGAAGAAGAAGTTGTGTTTTCTAGGGCCTCAAGATGATGGGCTGTCCCCTCCACCACCACCCCACCCCCCAGAGGTTAGGGTCAGAGGTCTTTGCCTGGTGCTTTTTTGGTCTATAGTCAATCTAGGATCTAGAGTTATGGTGAGCCTAGGTGGTAATTCATGTGTCCGTGAATTCACAGAGCAGGTAAGCTATGGGTTGCCTATCTCTGCCAAGCTGGATGTTTTGAATGGTTATGAATTATCTCCACTGTGGAATTAACTTCCCTCTGCTCCTTCAGTATAAGCTATCTGAAAGTCACATTGCTTGGGATCAATTATTTCATCCCCAAACAGTTACTGAGCATCCCTCATGGGTATGGTAGTACAATAACTGCAGAAGGTAATAAATATCCCTCTTGTCCTGGAGGACCTGCTCTGGTTGCATCGGGTCCCGTTGTTTAGCAGGCATTGTACTACACATTGGAAAAAGAATCAGCTGCATAGGGCAGTTAATGGTGAAAGTCAAGTGCAGGGTCTAGACCCTTATTACTCCAGAAAGGGAGTGGGGGAACTGGCCATGGAAGGCTTTCTAGAAGAAAAAGAGACTTAACCTGGCCCCAAGGGATAGATTAGGCATGTGACAGGGAGGACGTTTCAGGTAGAGGAGCCTGACCATGTGAGGCCTGGAGAGGTGAGGCTGGACCTGCCCAAGGATAGCTTTCTGGCCAGTCGGGCACAACTGGACCATGAGGCTAGGTAAGAAGAGTTCATCTTGGTTCCTCTGAACAGGAGACTACTGATGTTCATTACTGTGCTACGTGAGCCCAACAGCCAAGACTGACAAGGTGGAGTCCCAGCTGTTCCTGCATCTATGTTTCAGTCCTTGAGGGCCAGTTTGGGAGAGGGAGACAGAGCAGGCCAGGGCCCATGGCAAACCCTCCCTAAAACAGACTGACTGAGCAGCCGCCTCCTGACAATTCCTCAGAGCCAGGAACCACCCCACTACCAGCCTCACTGGCATGGGGAAGTGGTACCGTGTCAGACTGCCTTCAGGTATTTCAGGAGCCTTGCTCACAGGGCTTGTGTGCACGGTGGCCTGTGGCTGGGACTGTGCTTTCCCTGGACACCTCTTGGGAGATGAATGTGGGGCTGAGGCCAGGCTACTCCAGGGCAGTGGGGGATCCCCTGACTCTTGGACTTTGTCATTCTTCCTCCTAAGGCTGCTCAGCAAACCCCTCATCTTCACCCAGCCTCTTCCCCAGAGAACCCAGACCTGCAATATCTAACAAATGATGTTCCAGGAAAGTGGGGTAGAAGGGCTGCCTAGTCCAAGATGGTTTGTTGGCCCAAGGCAGAGTCTCAGGAACCAAACAAGGTGCTGCTACTTCCTCGTCAGTGACCCTCTCCTGCGAGTCCCCATGCACCCACCAACCTCCCCTGTGAGATTGCCTTGGCTGAGGACAAAAACTGTCTACTCAAAACAACAAATATCTTTCAGCTCATCTCTACAATAAATCAAAAATTAGCCGGGCATGGTAGCACACACCTGTAGTTCTGGCTACTTGGAAGGCTGAGGTGGAAGGATCACTGGAGCCCAGCAGGTCGATACTGGGGTGGCCATGAGCATGCCACCGCACACCAGCCTGGGTGACAGAGTGAGACTCCAACTCAAAAAAAAAAAGAAAATATATATATCTCTCAGATATTGAGAAACAGCAGGTTGCCTTTTTAAAATAAACATATTCTTGATTTATAACACACACAGGAAAATGAATAAATCATAAGTGGACAGCTCCATGGATTTTAACAGAGAGCATATCTGTGTAACCAGCACCCAGAAGCACCCCCACGCAAGTCCCCATCCAAGTGTAACCACGATTTAGATAGTCTTTTGAAAGAGGAGAGGACATGACAAATCAGAAAGGTGACTGAAGCCAACGCTGTCACTTAGAGGAGTCCCTAGGAAGAGGAGAAACACAGGAAAAAGAGTAGTGGCCAGAGCACAAAGAAAAGCTTAGTGTGAGTGTGGAAGAAAATAACCCCATGAGTGTGGCCAGTCACTGGCCCCCTGTGACTGGGGGCTGTGCTCAGAACACGAAGCAACCACCTAGGGACTGAATAGTAGAACTGGACCATTTCTAGGCTCTACACCCAAAGGAGGAGAGACTGTTGAATGAAAACAATACAGATCATTAGTCAAGTAGAAAACAAATCTCCTATTGGTCCTCAGGCTTCCTCCTGCCCTAGATGATGCCCAGGGACCCAGTGGGGCCTGGGCCTTCTGATCTTCAGCAATCAGACATGGGACATTGAAGGGCACTCTTGGCTCAGACCGGGGTCTGGTTCATTCTGCTCTTCCTAAAAGCAGCTGTACTCTGACAGCTCTGTGTCTGAGGACCCTGAAGAGCATTCCACAACATGGATCTTTCCAGATTTTCTTTCCCATTGTTCTCAGACACCACCCTCCACCTGACTGACCCAGGGGGCCCTGCCCAGTGCACAGGCCAGCCTCTGCCTTACGTTGAGATGCCCTCATTGAACATGGCTCTGTCTCCCCTGAAGGGACACTTGCCCTAGAAATTGGCCACAGGTCACTCCTCTCAAGTCAAGGACCTGGAAATCCCCATCTTTGTGGCCCCTACTTTTCCCCAGCGCTGGATGAGATGACCAGCCCAGATGCCTGGATTTCAGAGCCAAGACTGTTGGCAATAAAAGGTAGGATGTGCCAGTGTGTTAATGACAATAAGATTTGCCTAGTAAGAGGCCCTCATGCTTGGGCAGAGTTTCAACATTGCCCTTGTGCCATAGAAAATCCTGTCCTCTCCCATCATGTAAGAGCTAGAAGACTAGAAGTAGAAGAAAAGGGCTGTGGAGCTGGGGCAGAAAAAAAAAAACTAAGAACTTGGGGCACAGAATGCAAGCAGGCAATAGCCCGGCTACATGACCAATGACCTGGGTCCCTAGGCAGGTCTCTTACTGTCCCTTGACCTCCATTTCCTAATCGGTACATGAGAAGCCTGGATCACATCATTCTAAAACCTTTACCCCTGCTTTTGGGGTCTGTGACCTGTGATTTGTGGTGGGCTGTGCAGGAGCCTCCAAGAGGCAAATGGGGTAAGAGGATGAGGCTGGGGTCAGCTGCTGCCACAGGACCAGCATCACTGGGGTCCGCACCCAAGTCCACAGCTGTGTTTGAGTATGAGCGAGCGAGCGAGAGGGAGAGGGTGTCTGTGTGTGTAAGGACTTATTCTTCAGGGTCCTCTCTGCATCTGTGCTAGGTGCCATGGGCCTCCAAAAGAAACAGAGTTCTTCACCCCACTCTTGAAAATCTTGCCAAGATGTTATACTAATCAAACAAAGCACCATTCATGATAAAAACAAAGACCCACACCTCATCAACAAGGGTACTTGCACAATGAATATTTGTATACCTAACCCTTAATTGTACCCCACAATTTTAAAATAAAGTTTTAAAACATTAATTAAAACTTAAAAAAAAAACCAAGGTGAAAGTGTGATTGGTGTATTTAACTGATAGCTCCTGTTTTTATTAGGAGCAATTAGCATCATCAAGTGGCATTTCTTGAGCCTCAACAGGCGATACTACTACGACAGGTAATACTACTTGCCCTTCTTCATGGAAAGTTCTTTATACAATTTTTAACCACGTTTTCAGTGCCCAAGTCAGAAGAAAACAGAAACATATCCTGAAGCAAAGCATGCTAATTCTGACATGTGGGTTACACTGCATCCACAGGGACTCAGGTGCCCAGGACACCTGCCCAAGATTTCAGGTGGAAAGAGCCTCGGGCTGTGGGCCATTGGCCCCACCTCTCAGGCCTCAGGTGTGCTCCACACTGTGCATACTCTCCCTCAGGGAATCCAGGAGAGTTCCTTTCATTCCCATCCATGGTGGGTCCTGAGAACTTTCAAGGTATCTGCATTCATTTCCTTGCCAGGTAAGGCAGCCAGGAGGCCATTGTCAGGCTCAGAGAACTGGCAAATATGGAGGACAAAGAGAAGGCCGAAGCGATTTCTCAGTGTGTGACTCTAGTAAGAGCACATCCACCAAATTCCATCAGGCTGCTGCTTTAACAGTGCTCAGGGAGCCAGAGGGTGGTTGCATGATGGCCAAGATGCATCTGGAATAACTTCATTGGTGGGGGGGAGGTTGCTTTCTGAGAGCTCAGAGGAGCACACCTGGTTTGCTCAGTGCCCACTGCTCTCTTGCCTTATGGGGCCCTGGCTTCTTACCCTGCCAGGACCATGGCCAGCCCATCAGCTCAGAGGCCCCGAGTTGGAAAACCCACACTTTCCTCCTGGGGTGACCTTCACAGAATCAAAGCTTTTGATAAGCTTCCAATGGAGATAATCCCCGGAACAGCCACGCAAAGAGAGAGAAAGATTGCCTTCTCATTCTCCTCCCAGTGGCTCAAGCCCTGGAAATATTCCTTAACTTGCTCCCAAACACTGGTGTTCTCTTTCAGAGCTGTTGTGGAGTTTTGTTTTGTTTTGTCCAGGGATTTACTGTCAATCATCCAAGTCAGAGAGGTTAAGATAAATCTTCAACCCTCAGGAAAATGTCTCTGAGTCATCTCAGGCCTAAAACCTTCTGTTCAAGTCACTCTTCTCTGAAATGCCATTTCCTGCCGAGCCCATGTAAAGACATGAATCCCTGACTTATAATAGACCTATGTTCTGAGACCATTCCAAGGCAGTTTTCCTCTAACACCTTTTCTTCTAAAGTAAATGTCCCTATGAGCCCAGCAAACCTTCTTCAGGTAGATGTGGAATGTGTTAACATTTGGGTTGTTCCTTCCTGGAGACAGCAGTTCAATGGCACTGACTTGCAGTCCAGACACCCCTTATGCCAGAGGATGAGAATCTCTTCTTGTTGTCTTTAAAACCCAGTGACTCTTTGGCTTGGCTCAGAGGCTAAAGATTGGCTTCTGAGCAAACACCCCTGAGACAACATCAAGAAGAGAAAAACATTGCGGGCCCCCGCCTGACTGTGAGATACCAGCTTGAAATCTGCCCCTGCCTCAGTCTCCCCACCTGCTTGTGCCCTGCCTCAGGATGTTCTGGAAGAACAGAGAGAAAGGAGACCAGTTCTGGAGGAAGGCCAACCAAGGAGATAGGGGGGCCCTGCTGGTCCCTTTGGGAGCTTCTTTCCTCCTCAACAGAGCTTGCTGTCTCCACCTCTGTGCACAGAGGTGAAGTCTCCTTCAGAGGCTGCTGTCAGCTGCTCTTCTAGAGGCCAGAAGTCTCCAAGGCCCAAGGGCATGACTGCACCCTCTGCCTCCCCATTCTTGGCCTTCACACAGGTGGGGCTTCCACAGATGAGTGTGTGTCTACAGCACATTCACAAGTACACACCCACTCTTCATATACACACATGCAGACACACTACCATGCTGTTCCCATGGTTCTTTAGAAGCCGCAGTACCCAGGAGTGTGAGAAGAGATAAGGCCACAGATTCGGGTTGCTCATGTAAATCACTTGTCTTTAACCCTCTGAGACCTAAAGCCACCTTTTTATAGCAAGTCTTCTGTAAAGCCCCCTCCTTTATCTTGAAATGAATGTGTCTTATCAAATAAGGCACATATTTTATATAAAGGAGATATATAAGTTATATCACATATGTGTGATTAAAGGAGAAATGCAAGAAAAGTGATGCACATAAAATAAGCCTTTCAGTATGTTAATATCTGGGTGCCAGCTGCACTCCAGACGTCAGCACCTACACATGGATCCTATGAGCACCTGGGTATTCAAGTGTCAATGCGTTTGGAAATGGGATTGTCCAAAATGGTGAAGATTCTTGATAAAGTAGTAAACAAAATTTACCATTGACAGCATAGGTGCATCCATTGCCAAACCTTGGGGGTGGGGGGAGGAAATGCTATGTATGTAACGTAATGGTAGATTCTAGGCTCAAGTAATAGTAACTAGATGTTTTTACTTCCATGATAAGGACATTTAAAAGCTAAGATGATGCCGGGCAGCAGAAGATTTTGTGCAGGATGGTACCACACAGAACAGGATCATTGGGATTCCTCTCCCCAGCCACTAAGTGCCACTAAGTCCCTCCAATCATTGTGACCAACAAAAATGCCCCCATAAAATTCCAAAATGCTTCTTGGGGATAGCATTGCTCTTCTTGAGACCATTGATATAGACTCCTCGCATGTGGATTGAGTATGCGTAAACAAAGTACCCCTTTTCCCGACCTATAAGCCTTACTCCGGAGCCAGTAGCCCTCATCTTGGCCACTCAATGAGGAAGCAACAGCCTCAGACCCTGCCATGTCTCTATGGATGTGCCCCACTACTCAGCCCATGGTCACTCGAAGACCAGAGCAACTCAAAGCAGTCATCTCTGACACCTGAGGAGCTAACTTATCTCCAACTCTTCCCTTAATAAGATGTTGGGGTGGGGGAAGAGGAAAGGATGAAGCCTCCCAGGGACATCTTGGGAACAAAATGAATGAAATTAAATAGGAGGTGGGGAAGGTGCCCACGTCCCTCATCCATTCTGACTTCCCTTACATCTGGTGGCAAGTACCCTGGCTCAGGACTACTGCCTCTCCTCTGGGTATGGGTGGCAGGAAGAATGGGCAGGGGCCTGGGCTTCTGGGCAGGGCAGGGGGAACCAGAGTCCATAAGGAGCTGTTGCCCACCTTCCAAAAGGAATCGATGACTTGTTAGGGAACCTAGTTGTATGGAGGTTTCCCACAAACACAACAGTAAAAAATAAGTTCTTAATGCCAGGAGGGCTATAGCATTTATTCATGTTTTCAAACATTCCTCTTTCACTCTGGGACCACCTGATAGATGTGCCAGTCAACCATAAAAAGTATATGTGGATCCCTCTCCCAGGAATCCAACCAATTTTGCTTTCTCTAATAGGAATAAAAGAGAGGATTGTAAATGTCAAACGGCAGATTGTATAGCAGCATCAATTGAACCAGGCATTCATGAGCAAATGTACCATTTATCTAACAAAGGTCTGGGTGATTTTGTTAATTTAAATTACCTGATGCTGCATTACAAATTGAGAAGAGGTATTGTCTGTGAATTCTGCGGCAAGTCAAGGTGGATATTTCCACCTGGCTGGCCTCTGAGTGTGCTTGATGTGCTCAGTGCAGCAGGGGACAAGGCACAAGGTCTGTATGGCCATGTATGTTGGATGCAGGGTCAAAGGCCAGGTAGAGCCTTAGACATGCAGGTCCTATCTGTGGTCCCAAAGTGGGCCTTGTACCTTCGACCTAGAAAATTCAAAATTAGCTGGGATAACAGATGCGGGCATGCCAGGGAAAGGATCAGATGAAAACGGACTGAGGACAGTTTGGCAACCCGATGTTAGGTCCCCTTGGAGTCCTGGGAGGATGAGGTCTTGGTCACGTACATCTAAGAAGGTGCTGCTCTCGATTTCTCTCAGCCACTCCCTGGCTACCAGGGTGCCCACATGCCAAAGCCCAGTCTAGCCTCCCAGGACACAGCATGACCAAATGCCCGCAGGTGACCTTTGAGAGAATGGGCCTTTTCAGCTGTAAACCCAGCCTTGCCCGGGATGACTGTTAGCTCCACACAGCAGGAGACAGACCCCATCCCATATCCATGCCCTCCTCCCTGGCAACCCTAATGCTGGCCCCTGCTTCCCAGTTAAAGGGCCCAGCAAGCCATGCTTTGCAAGGAGCAAGGGCCAAGATGTCAGAAGGAGCTGCTTGGCTCTGTCTCAGGACCTCAGCTAAGGGGCAGCTCTCCCTACTCTACGCCCCCACCCCTCCCTGCGGGATGTTGCCCAGCTTATCTTCCTGACTTGATCCCTGGTAGGTATCCTTTCCAGGCCTGCATGGAAGCCAGTCAGCTCTCAAGCCAAGTAAGCCCTGCAGGAGGAAGCAGGGAGCGGGGATAAGCATGTTTGCCAAAAGGCTGTTTCCCAAAGTGTGATCAGTGTCCTAACTGCCCAAAATCACCAAAGACCATTAAAATGCAGCTTTCCAGGCCTCACCCCACATTTGCTGCTACAGACCCTCTAGACCCAAAGTCTGCATTTTTAACAAGAGTCCCACGTGATTCTATGCAGCCCACAGCAACTTTGAGAACCTGCTCAAAGTTTCTTTTCACAGCTACTTCCCCTACACACAGCAGCTCTTCTGTACCTTTGCTCTTCCTTGGCTAGGCCTGTCGTGGGGTTCCTCCAGGGAAAGCCAGAGGGAACAAGTCCTTCCTTGAGTTTTCTAGAGGACCCCTGTCCTGTGATTGAAAGAACACAGACTGGGGTCAGGAGACCTAGGTTCTTAGCCCGGATCTACCACTAATCAGCCCTGTGGTTTGTCCATGTACCTTTCCTCACCCCAAGCCTCAGTTTTTCCATCTGTCTAGTGAGTACATTTGGCTCATTGCTGGTTCTGGTGTTGGACTAGTGAGTGAGCAGTGACCCAGATCCCTACCTGAGCTCCAAGTGATAGAAGGGGCAGAATGCCAGGGTCCTCCAGGCTATGGGCAGGGCAGTGGCACGTGGGGAAGGCATGTCCTCCGTGGGTCCTCCCTGTGACCATGTTCTCTAAGAGCATGAAACATTTGCCCAAGAGATGCAAAGATGTTGGCAGCACAGTCTCTGCTTCAGGAAGTTCAGTCTCTGCTTCAGGAGGCAGGCCAGAGACAAACTCCTCAAGGCTTACAGAGCCAAGGTCCGGGGTATGTGGTTTGAAGTGGACAGAAACAGCTCTGAGGAGGTGGGTCTCGGCACCAAAAAAAAAAAAAAAAGTCAGATTTGAAGAAAGGGCCTTTCATGGGGGGACACCTAGGAGCAAATTCTTCAGTAAGGCTTTCTGGCAGGTAGTGGGAAGTCATGGAGTCAGACTGGAAGGGCCTTCAAATCTGGAGTAGCCAGTGGCTTTAGGCCAATGGCAGGCATGAACACCTCCACAAGGCAATGAGTGGAGAGGGTAGGGACCCATTCACGTAGAAGTCACAGGCCTTGGGGGACAGCCAGCAGTGAGTTACCAGGTGGGATGACTTCGAGTACACCTGTCTGCATGTGTTTAGGGAGACTGTATCATATGTGTTTAACAATCTCCTGGAATTTTCAGAATTTTGTGGCTCAGTCAACACTGTCAATGAAACTACATCGTGTTAGCTAAAATATATCCTAAAGATAAGCCCATTGGTTTTGGCATTTATTGTTAATTGAATTTTCCCAGAAATGGCAGCAGAAAGATTGTTAATGTTCATGAATTTACATCAAGTCAAACATCTGTTCCTCTTAAGCTAAACTCCAGCAAAGTTACAGTGGCTCATAAATTAGATCTGGGAGTAAAATACTTCTTGCTCTTTGCACAGCTTGGCAGTTTCAAAATAGACCTCAGAATGACACGTCGCAACTGAGGCCTGTGTCATGTACCACATTCAGTGATAATGGCGGTGCCAGACAATTAAGCCAAGTTTTTGCTTTGGTGGTGAAGATCACAGTTTTGTTGGAGCAGCATGTGGCATTGTTTATTAGGCTGACTGGGACAATGTGGGACTGAGAGAGGGGTGGCCTGCCCAAGAGCAGACCCAACAGTGGTCAAGAGGATAGGGGCACATCCTGTCTCTCCACTGGGCCTCTCTGCAGTGTGGAGGGTGGTGGGTGTTTCTCAGAAGAGGTTCTGGGGATTTGAGCTCTGGCCACTGTGTCAGGTTGAAGAGGGACTAGAGCCCAGTGAGTGTGGCTCCAGGGCATGGCTGGCGACTGAAGGGACAGTCTGTGCCTGGTTTGGGAAGAGCCACACCCCACTTGTTGGCGGCTCAGGACAGACCCACCTGCCCCCACCACAGCACTTCTTTCTTCCCCATGCCCCTTGTTCCACACCCCCACTCAGAAAGGGCTTGCTTCCATTAATGGCCGATGAGCTGTGTCATGATGTCAAGCTATCTGTGCCCTGTATTCCCCACTCCAGTAAATCAGGCGTTCATCCAAGGAGAACTCCTGAGTGCAATTCCAGCACCCTGAAGGCCTTCAGGACTGGGGGCTTCATAGTAGCCTTGGGATTCCCCTCACCCCACATTCTGCCCATGTATAAGGACGTCCCCAAGAGCACAGAGGCTCACAGAGTCAGGTTTGCCACTTACTGATCAGAGCCTGCAAAGGATCAGGTCTTTCTTGAAGCTGTGCCACATCTGAATTCACCCTCAGGCCTCCTCACCTGCACCACTGTTTCAAGCACAGAGTCCCCACCTGACCTCTTTGCAGAGCTATCCTGGGCTGTCCTGATCAGCAATGACAGAACAAAGGTATAATCTGTCATCCTCTTCCTCCAGGGGTGGTTCCCAGGGCACTGACTTGTGCCTACCACAGGCAGCTTGTAGGAGACACCTCTAAATAACCTAGTACACAGAGGCCACCTGGCCAATACCTCCAGTCTGGTAGTGTTGGAGGTCACTCAGTGGGGCTAGCTTTGCAGGTGGTAGGATGTGAGGTAGGGAGACTTGGGCTTCAGTAAGCATGACCACACATACCACACTCAGGCTCTGTCCCCTGCACCCATATGGCACATGGTCAGGCCCTCCCCCAAGGAACTGACGTGATGGATGACGCAGTCCCCCATCCCCCTTCAGAGTTCCAGACTTTGGTCACTGTGGCTCAGGGTGGCTGAGATTGTTGCCTCCTCAGAGCATGGCTACAGCCACTTTGAGAGCTCACCTGCTGCCCCATCCAACGAGGATTCCACATTCAACAGACATGAATGAGCACCTCTTGAGTGTGGGTGCTGGACCAGGTGCTGGGGATGCATCTGCATGCAGGGCCAGTCCCTGCCCTGGAGGAGCTCACATTCCAACAGCAGAACCCAACAGTCCACAGTGAATGATGAAAACACAGAGATTGAAGGCTGAGGAAGGTGCAGGGAGAGAGAACAAGGCAGCATGTGAGTGAAGCTGCAGGACTGGTGAAGAAATGACTTCCTGGTGAAGGAGGAGGAGGAGGGGCAGCAAGAGAGCCTCTTTCTGACCCATCACCATGGAGGTGCCTCCAGCCTGGTTCACATGGCCTGTCTCACTCCCAGTTAAAATCTAAGCTTCCCATGGCCTGTGAGGTATCTACCTCCTTATACAACAACTGCCGCATCCCCCTTGACTCTTCTAAGTCCTTTTGCCCCACCCACACCTGTGACTGGAGTTTTGTCCACCACAGAGTGAAGATGGTTCCTTTGAGGCATTGTCTGGCAGGGGCACAAGTGACTGATGGAATATTTACAATGTTTCCCTTGCTTCCCTTTGTTTTGCAATAGAAAGTGTTTCTTTGATGGACATTTAATTCCAGCGACTGCTACCTGCTTCCTATCTCCCTGTGCTCAAAAATTAAACGCAGATGTGCCTGTGCTCCTGCTATAATAATCTCCCTCCAAGTGGAGGGAGTGTGGCTGGAATGGGAGGACATTAGAATCTTCAAAGAGGGGCAATTATTGAGGGAACTAGATTAATGAGGTGTCATAACAACTTAGCCAGATCTGCAGCTGACCTTTCTCATGGAGAACGGGCTTGATAAATGTAGTTCATTACCAAGTTCTGACATGAAAATAGGATCACACTCTGGGCTCCTCAGCAGGCTGATCAATATTTTATCTGCCAAAGCAGGCCTGGGCTGGGAGCAGGAGGAGCCTCACACACGTGCTGGCAGGGAGCCCGAGGCCAGTGCCAGGGGCTGACCGAGGCGGCCCTGCTGCACAGAGGGCGCCCAGGCTGGCAGGAAAGTGGCTGGGCCCTTTAAAGGGCCTGTCAAGGTTGCTGTCCATGTCACGCTGACCAAGACATGCAGCCTTTCTCCCTGAGAGGCCCAGCGTGGGAACGTCCATGGGCGGTGAGAAGGGAGAGGAAATCCAGGACATCCTCCCTCTTCTGTTTATCTATGAATGCCGACTTAGTTGCCACCTCATCCCAGGTCCTACGGTGAAGGGGACAAAGACAAATGAGCCACATCTCTACTTACTTGGGGCTTCCAGCCCACTTCATCAAGAAAAGACCTCAGCCTGGCTGACTACTTGGATGTGCAAAGTTCTCTCACATTTTATTTTGCATCGTGACCCTGTAAGGCAGAAAGGGCTATTATTACCCCCATTTAAGATAGGAAATGGAGGCAGGGAGAGCAGGGGAATGAATGCCTTTCATCGGGTGTCACAGCCAAAGTCCAATAGTCTCCTGACTCCCCATGCAGTGCTCTGTCCCACCTTGAGGTAGTTGTCATTAGTGGTGCTGGTGTTGGTTAGACACAGCGGCCTGCAATGAAGGCTGTCTCCACCTGAAGACCCTACACAAGTTGCTACAGGTGGGCACATCACCCTGGCTGCTTTATGAGACAGTCTTTCCTGGAGCTGTAGGACTCCTGTTCTCAACATTTCACACTGTAATGCCTCCTCAGGCTCTGCTTTCTCTTCAGAACAAATAAATCTTTCCCCTTTTACATAGTATGCTTCATAGGCAGCTGTTCAGTCCGCTCCCTGCCTGCTCAGAATTTGCACTCTCATTGAGGGGACATAGCGGATGTTGATAACACACCAGATTCTCTCAGCCAGCCCCAGAGTCATGCACAACTTTAGTGGACAATGCCCATGACACCTGTCAACAGCATCTAGTCTTAGCACTTGCATCTTCTCCTGAGGGCATTCTCTGGCCTCAAGAGGGAACTTGGTCCCCATCTGGGAGGTTCAGAGGTGCCAGCTGGGGCTGGTCAACCCTCAGTCAATAGGAATGGAGGCTGGTAGAAAAGTACCCCAGCTCCCTCACATCTCTGTGGAACAATTCTGAGGTGCGTTCTACAGTCTCTCTGAGGTCCCCCATGGGACTGAGCCCCAGTTGCTCATAGCAGCAACCCATGAGTGCACCGTATTGACTTTTCTACCTTCTCAGTCTCACTTCCTATTTCTTCTGGCACTTCTTGGGATTATCTTCAAATATACTTCTTGCCCCTAGACTCTCATCTTCATCTCAAGGACTGCTTTAGGGGAGCTCAAACAAAGGGGGTGGGGAGGCAAGCCTCATGCAGAAAGCATTCTGTACAGGGTAGAAAGTGAGGCTGATAGGGAAAGCGGCTCTGTGTATGTGAGCATGAGTGGACAGGCTGGACAGGTTCCTACAGAAGGCGAGCTGGGCCTGAAGACAGGGGAAATGAGGAAGTGACAGCATGAGAAAAGGCACCAAGACAGGTAGGAGTCAGCCAAGTTCAGGGCCCAGTGACTTTATGGGTGTAGAGAGGGCCTACCTGGAATTCTCCAAGCCTCATCATAAGGCTTGACCTAGCCAAGATCACCACAAGGGCAAAAATGAATATATTCCTTTATTTATGACAACACACATTGCTCTTTACCTGGAAACCAATAAGACACAGAAGAAACCTGTAAATGACTTTCCAAGCACGTGGACAAAAACCTCTGCAGCACAAATCACATCAGTCCTGCCCACTCATGAAGCCATCTCCTGCAGGTCTCAACCTGGCAACCCCTGATGATCCTCGTTCAAAGCACAGACCTCAAAATCACATGCTAGCGTCCTCCCTTCTCTCTGGACAAGCCATGCCACTTGTGGATCAACCAGTGTGGAAGTTCAATGATAGTCTAAGTTTCCCTCACCACAGGCTGAGCTGGAGAGGTCCTGTCAGTGGGAACTGGGCCCTGCTTCAGGACTCCTCAGTAAGGGTTGGCTACAGTTGTTCTCAATTAGTTCCCAAGCATCTGGCGCACACACCCTCAGAACCTTTCCTCTGAAGGAACCAAGTGTCCTGAGGACCAAGACTGTGACTGGGCCATCCCTGGTCCAGAGAGACATGATTCGCTCCCTGCCTGGGACTCAGCCCCCAACCCCATAGGGTCAGGGCACTGAGAGTGATGAAGGTGGGGTGCTAGTTTAGGTTAGATGATATTAAAGCAATGACCAAGATGAAGAGAAAGAGTAAGCCATGTGAATTTGGGTAAAGAGCACTCCAGCCAGGAGCAGTCAATGCTCAGTGATGCTCAGTGGTCAGTGCAGTCACCCATGTGGACTTGCTGGGGGGCGTGGGCAGAGATGACCTGTGTGACAGTAAGAAAGACATGAACCTTGGGTATTGTTACTCTCTTACCCAAACTGAGTGAAACTTGAGAAGGACAGAGGGAAGATCAAAAAACAGAGGCTGTGGGTGCTGAGGCCTCAAAGCCTGCACAGAGCAGGTGAGTTGGACTACATGGATGAGCTTGTTTCGCTAATGGGCTCAGTGTCACCTGTGCAAAGAGGCCAGCTTAACCTCTGGCCAGCAGTGTGTTGACAGCAGCCACCACCAGGAGGTGGATTATGGATGATTTATTTTCTCTTTCCTTATATTCATCTGTGCTTTCCAAGTAGCTTTTTGATGGGCATGTATTTCTTTCCTAATTAGACAAATGTTTGAAGCTGGAAGCAGGGGAGGGAGCCCTTAGCTGCAGGCCAAGCTTGGCAGGCTCCCAAATGTCCAGGGCTTCACACGGGTGAGCCACTCCTGTCTGACCCCACATGAAGCCAGGGGGTTTGGGAATGAAGAAAGAAAACTGGGACTTGGCAAACTATCGCTTTGGCGTAGCTTGCTAGGAAGATACCCATGCTGGAAGCCAAGGCCCATCTCAGGAGAGAAGCTTACCTCAGGGACTGAGTTGGAAGCAGCAGGTTTGGGGGCATCTGCCTCTGGGGACTGGAAAAGGGCAAGGAAGTTTTCCCCCTTCCCTGTCCTGACCCCTGTGGAATTTGGATGACAAAGGCAGGGAGTGAAGGCAAGGAGCCACCAAGAAGGCAGTCCTTGCTGGAGAGGAAGCATCAAAGGGCTTCTCGAGGGGAGAGTTTGGACTCTGTGTTCTCAGGTGATCATCTCCACAGGGACAAAAACCCTACCATCAATCCGTCTTTCCTGGGGTGGCCACAGCACTTCCCCCATGCCACGGGGCCCTAGAGGAGCTCAGTCATACTGGACGAATGACTTAATAATGGGAGTTTGAGTAGAGTCTTCTCTTGTGATTCATTTAAAGCACATCTGCTTCTTAGATAAAGAAGGAGTTCAGATTCTTTTCTGGGAGCCCTTTGATTCATCTCAGGACTGCAGTAGCTAGCATGGCCCATGAAACAGAGCGAGCCCTCGGTAAAGGAATGAAAGAATGAAGTTTTAAGCCATATGATCTGTGGTGCCTGGCATCCTGCCATAGCTCACACACAACCCTGAGGCTTTGGAGGCCCTGCCTGGACTGCCCATTGCCCTCCCCTGCCCTTCTTGTTTCACAGTTTCCCAACTCACCCATGCCAGCCCAGCCTTGCCGGCTTTCTCTGGTCTCCAAGACATACTGCACCAATTGCTCCTGCACTCACCATGCCTGCTTCCTGGCATGCTTTTCCCTCTGCCTCCTCCTTGCCCTACAGGCCTCATCCTGAACATCCTTCCCTTGGCCTCCCTGCTTCACCCTTGGCCTCATTAGCCCTCCCTCCATGGGTATCCATGATCCAGAAGCTCCACAGTATCCCCAGCATGCCACCCAGCATCTGGCACACAGCTTGTAAATAAATGTTGATGAAAGGATGGGAGGGGTCTGGCCAGCATGGCCCAAGCAGGGTGCAGGACCGGAGGCACAGGGAGCTGACCCCAAAGACTTGGGGCACCTGCCCCTTTCCCCCAGGTGGCTGTCTAGACATGTGCATACATTCCTGACCGGCAGGTGTCTGCTGGGCAGTGCCAGGGTAAAGAAGCCAGAAGCCTGTGAGCTTACAGTGAGTTGGAAGGGTATGATAGAAGGGGTAAGCCATGGCACCTCCACCTCCACCCCCCAGGCCCTGCCTCAATGGCTTCTGTGCTGCAGTGTGGTCTAGCTGCATACTCCTGACCCAAGCAGGGCAGCAGGCAGCTCAGAAGAGGCTTATCTTCCCCCACAAGGTCCATGAGGAAGGTTGTAGGAACAAGCGAGGATGAGACATCCTGCCCTTTTGACCTGGCCTGGCCTAACCTCCAGGTGGCCCTGCTGTGGCATGTTCTTAGAAGCCAATTGTCCACTATGATTTCTGAGTGGAGCCTCCTATTGATACTGTGTCATCTGCTGTGTACACCTGCTCCCCAGTATCTGGGTATAAATACCCTCCAGGATGCATTTGCCTGAGGAGTACCTGCAGTGCTGGACTGTGCCGATGGTACACATAGACATTTTTAAAAAATTTTTTTATTATAAAGATGTGGTACATTTTGGTGTTAGGTATATAAACATTGATCATGCAGGTACCCTTGGTGTTGGTGAGGTATGCCCCTCCCTTCCCTAGCAGTTTCCCTCAACTGCCAATCCCACCCCATCCCCCCAACTGTTTCCCACTACTGCCAACTGCTTTCTTATAGCATTATAATTGTTCAAGGTCCATTTACAAGTGAGAACATATGGAACTCTGTTCTTTGTTTCTGTGATAGATCATTGAGTATGATTGACTCCAAATCCATCCAATTTGCTGCAAAGTCCGTATATTTGTCCTTCTTTATGGCTGAATAATATTCCATTGTGTATATGTACCACATTTTTTTATCCAGTCCAGCTTCGATGGACAACACGGTTGGTTCCATGTTTTTGCAGCTAGAGCTGCAACAAACATACGTGTGCAGGTATCTTTTTTGTAGAATGATTTGAGTTCCTCCAGGTATATTCCCAATAGGGGAATTGCTGGGTCATATGGAAGGTCAATTTCTAGTTCTTTCAGAGATCGCCAAACTGTCTTCCAAAGAGGTTGCACTAGTTTACATTCCCACTAGCAGTATAGAAGTGTTCCTTTTTCTCCGCATCTTCGCCAGCATCTGTTGTTGTTTGTTTTACTAACGATGGCCATTCTTACTGGGGTTAGGTGCTATCTCGTGGTTTTGGTTTGTATTTCTCTGATGAGTGAGGCTGAGCACTTTTTCAGTTGTCTGTTGGCTGCCTGTATATCTTCTTTTGAGAAATGTCTGTTCATGTCTTTTGCCTAATTTTAATGGGACTGTTTGTTTTTGTCCTTTCAGCACATTTGAGTTCCTTGTAGATCCTAGATGTTATTAGGCCTTTGCCAGATATACAGTTGGCAAATATTTTTTGCCCATTCTGTGGGTGACTGACTAACTTTCTATGATAATTTATTTAACCTAATCCCTACATGGGTATTTACATTGCAATTTTTAATTATTGTATCAAGACACAGTGACATGGACTAAAACAGTGTTGGTAGTTATCTTATTTATGAAACAACCTTATTGAGTATTATCATGTGTAGTTTTTGTTCATATTAATATAAACTTTATCTGTGGTGATAAAGAAATAATTAGAAGCACTGAACTACATGGTAAAAAAAAATTGTGGACATGTCTATCTAAAAACAAGTCTGATACTTCCTTAAATTTCAAAAATAAGAATTATTGGGAAAGGTTGAAAATATTAACATAGTTATTCTTTTGGGGATAGAAATTATTTATTCATACTCTTTTATAAAGTGTTCGGGGGCTCTAGGACGATGAGAGGAGGCATGTCTTTTTCATAGTTCTAGTCATTCCTTTATGATATATATGTATTGAAAAATATATTTATCAGTTCATTGAATATCACTGTTATAATATTAATTTTTTAAATTAAGTTTACACTGGACCATGAATTATTGCTAATTATGAGTTCTCCTTTGGTTTAATTCCTGTATAGGCATTGCTTTCCTCTGAGATCAGCTAAATATCACCAATATTTGCAGTTATTTCAACATTTCATTTCTATATTAAATGTTTTAGTCAAGCTGAACTTTATTCTCATATGCTGTTGAAAGTACCTATTTTGATATACTGTTAAAATGCAATTAATTTATTAAATAAATAATGTCAAATCAATTTAATTTAAGTAATAAATATTTAATTTATTGTACAAGTAAATGTCTCATTACCTTTTTTTTTAATTGTAGAGTCGAGGTCTCGCCAAGTTGCCCGGACTGGTCTTGAATCCGTGGGCTCAGGCAATCCACTCACCTCGGCCTCCTAAAATGCTGGGATTACAGATTGAGCCACCAAGCCCGGTCCATCCCATTACTGTTTATTAAACTATATCCTTACTGATTTTAAATGTCATAAATATCTATCTTTAACTATACATATAATTCCTTTATGGCTCTGGCGGGGGGAGAGAATTATGAAATAGGTCCAGAACAGTCTACATAACAATGACCTGCTGTGCAGGGAAAAGACTTTGTAAGGGCTATGTACCATATGAGGAAAGGGCATTCCTCCTACTATAGTTCCTTTTATATTTTCTGTCCCACCTAAAAGATGGGGCAAGACAGACTAGCAAACTCTTGTGATGGTCACAACCAACTGACATGTGGCTACTAAGAAACTGAGATTGAATTATAGAAATCTTCAGTTCCCCACACCTTACCACTATACCAAGAGGACTTCAGTGTCCTATCAGTGGATTACCAGATACACACTCTCTCTGAGGATGAGTACTAATGGAAGCCCAAAGTCAAGAGAAGAAACAAAAACAAGATGGGACACTAGAGAAATCTGAAACCTCTGGTACTTACAGCTCCTGCAAACATTAAAACCAGCTTGACTTCAAACCAATGAACATAAAACCTAATGCTAAAGGCCTATTTACCTCCATTCTTAATCCTGATAATGAATGTCTGGCTTTCAACATGTCTGGCTTTCAACAACAAATTTCAAGCCATATCAAAAGCAGGTAGGAAAACACAATCTGAAGGAGACAAAACAAGCATCAGAACTGGGCTTATATATGATGTTGAAATTATCATTCAGGGAATTTGAAGTAACTGTGATTAATATTTGAGGGATCTCATGTTAAAAGTAGACATCATGCAAGAACAGATAGGTGATAAGGGTAGAGAGATAGATAATCACTTCTGCCCACTTTCAATAGGTAAGAGTCATGTAAAGAAGACAGAAATGGAAGGCAGCTGGGAAACCATGGTCTGTCTACAATTTGACTACTAGAGAGGAAAAGGAAAACAGTTTCAAGTGAAAGGTCACAAATATCTTCACACTTGTTTATATAATCGCATGCACATATATATATAACTATTTATTGGAACATAATTTTAGAGCTGTAATTAACAGGTCAAAATATGCATTTGGGCAATGGGGAAAACACTGCAGAATTGGACCCAAAATTTGTTTATCTACTACACTGACATGAATATTGATTGAGAATATACCACAATTTCTTTTCAACGCCTATGGTGATTAATTTTATACAACAACTTGACTAGACTGAAGGATACCTAGATAACTGGTACAATGTTATGACTGGGTGGGTCTGTGAGGGTATTTCTGAAAAAGATTAGCATTTGAGTCAGTAAACTGAGTCAGGAAAATTAACTCTCTCCAATGTGGGCCCAAATAGAACAGAAAGGTGGAAGATGGGTGAATTAGCTCTTCTGGAACTAATTCTGCACCTGTCTTTGGACATTGAAGCTCTGTTTCTCAGGTCTTCAGACTTGGACTAAATTATACTACTAGATTTTCAGGTTCTCCAGCTTTCAGACAGCATATTGTGAAACTTCTAATCCTTCATAATTGCATAAGCCAATTCCCATAATAAATCCCTTCTTTGACTACCTCTATCTATCTATCTATCTTTCTGTCATCTATCTGCTTTTGTTCTGTTGTTCTGGTGAATCAACACTGGATACTATCCATATTTTGACAGTTACTTCACAATTTGATTATTGCATTTTAAAATTTTCTATTTGCCTGTTTCTTATTATTACAAAAGTTGGGTTATTTTCCTAATACTTTTGGCCAATATAATTCTCTCTTCTATCAATTTTTTATTCATATCATAGCATATTGGATACTAAGAATGTATACAAAATAGTTATCTTAACTATCTTCTATGGAAAATGAGGACATTTTCAAAAATTACCTACCTTTTTGTACCTTGTCCACTTACCTCCAGGATGTTACTGGTACTATTGGAATTTTTTACCTAAGGGCTTATAATTAAGTAGCCATTATTAATTTTATGTCTTCTAAAATTTATTTTTAACCATATACACAAGTATTGCTTCTAATTACTCTTATACTTAATTGGCCTAAAGCTCATTAGCAATAATTTTATATTATGACTTACCAATACATACATTTTATTTTTTTTACAACTTTGATCCAGTGCTAATCTTTTTTCATGAAATATTCCTGGGAGGAGAATACAAGTGATAAGTATTCTGAGATACACTGCATCTAAAAAAGTTTCTTTTTTCTTTTGGTCATTACTCAAAAATGTGATTCCTAAGAAAGCCATCATTTTCATCCTATTTCACATAACATTATTTTGTTGTCATGATGCTTATAGAATAATTTTAAGCATTATATATTTCACCAACATAAATCTAGGCATTAGTAACTTCTAATTAGTTTTATCCATAGTCATAAATACTTGCAATTCAATTATTCATATTATTATTTTTCTCATATGAATACTTTTTTTCTGAGATTTTTTAGAATGACTTCACTTTTTTTAAAAAAAAAAAAAACCCTATATTGGGCATTATATTCTCTGTCTTCCAAGTCTTCCTTGGTATTTTTTATTGTTTGTAAAATATTTTCCCTTTTTCTTTCATACTGTGAGAGAGTTTCTAAATCTTTCCCATATACTGATGCAATTCCATGAAAAACCCTGAAGATTTATATTGGTCAATCACATGGTGGCCAATATAGTGTTCCTGCTAGCCCACATTCCATTCCTTAAGAAATTTACCACACAAACCTAGTATTTCTCATCTTTCAAATATTACTGATTGTTAGTGATAACGAAGTACAATACCTGATTATTATCTACTTCTCAGGAATAAATTTTAAGTGGACTCTCAGCAACGTATCTAGTTTGGTCCTCTCTTGCATATATCTACTTTGTAAAAACCTCTCAAATTATATTTTATTACCTTAAATTTTGTGTGATATTAGTAATTCTTTCCTACTGCTACCATATTAAATTTTTAGTCACTATTTTAACGGATACCTGAATGGGAAAAAAAGTGAGGAGACAGGCAGAATTGAGATACCATCCAAAAGTGGGTTAAAAATATTTGAATTTCAAAAACAATTGAAAAACCAGGTCAATTTCAAGCTTCTCAGTAATAATACATACAGGAAGGGAATGAAGCACTGTAGCAGCACTATGGTGAGGTGTAAGAACATGGGCTCTACTATCAAAACTCAGGTCCAGATTTTACCAATGACCTGAGATAAGCTACATATTCTTTCTAAGCACGATCATCACTAAATGAGGACAATAATACCTGCCTGGTGTTATTACCTCTTTCACTGGATGAAAGATGAGCTTAACTGATACTGAGTACATAAAACACATAGTACAGCACATCATACATACCATGTGTTATTAAATATAAGATTTCAAGGATGGTAAGAGACACCGTTATTTTATCTACTATTAGTAAGACAGCCAAAGACTGCCAATTAAACTGTGACATAATGCCTTAATGATAATCCTGAGTGACAGCCCATCACACCAGTCTCTCGTTTGCTTTGAAATTAATTTCAGCTACACCAAGGTTTTGGCAGTTCCTCATGCTTTCAATTGCATTTATTTGAGTGTGATAGGCAATATTTGTTCACATAGATCTGTAAAATAAATAATTAATAGAGTTCAGTTCTCTACTTTAGGGTTTTGGACTTTCTTTGATAATATAAATCATGTTGCTTAATCTTTCCAAAAAGTGGAATTATAATCATCCTTTCAACAATGGAAGGATGTATTTATATCAAATGTATGCCCCCTTCTCTGATCTGGGACTTTTTAAATATTCAATACTTATACATTTAACTGCTGAGTGACTGTGTAATTCTTTAGAAGACATTTGACATGGCATTAAAACTCAATATGTACAGTAACACCAATGCATATATGTAATTGAAGTTGTGGCAAAGAAGAAACTGTGACCAAATTTGTTCATGTGTGACTAAACTGTCATAACTGTGCCACCCCAAAATGATTGTATGAAGCAATTAATTATGTGTTTTATCACAATTTCAGAGATGTTAGAATATAATAAAAATTTACATTTGTAAATTGACGAACTATACTCAGTAAATATCAATTTGTAGTACTACAGATATTTGAAAAAAAGTTTGTGTTCATAAAGATTCTGTACCCACTAAAATTTTTATTTTTTTAAAGGCATCAGAAACATGTTCTGATGAGCAAACACTCAAAAATTGTACCTACCACATACCAGTGTTTATGAAACAGATTATTTTAAAACTGTGATCAATGATAAACAAATTATAGCCAAACAATGGAATGTTATTTATGACCAAAGAAGAGATACCAATTCACATCAAAAGACATGGTTGAAACTTAAATGCACATTACTAACTAAAAGAAGCAGTATGAAACAACTATATATGATACAATTCTAATAAAATACCCAGAAAGGCAAACAGCAAAAGTTAAAAAAAAAAAAAATCAGTGGTTATCACAAAAGCAGGATGGGTAAATTTGATTAGATAAAATATATGGTGTTTTTTAGTGCAATGAAACAATTCTATAATACCATAATGGTACATAAATAACATTATGTATCTATTAAAACCCTTAGAATGTTACAGTACAAATTATGAAATTAAAATTATTTAGGGGTCAAGGATCTCAGAAAGGAATGCAGACTATGACTAAAGAATTTAGCTGTATTGGAAATTGTGCAACAATTTCACTAAAGAGGGTGAAAAGATCCTGACCTAACAAACTTTGAAAATGAGTGGAGTCTATACAATTAAAGACAAAAGGAGCTGTGCATAAGCGTGCTACTTTAGCTGATAAAGTTCTTTCCCATGATGGCATTGGTTAACAATTCTGATACTGCTATACAAGTATACTAGAATTAAAACTTAAATAAATGAATGGTAGACCATGGGAGCCAGGTTTCTGACTGATGGAGTAGAAATTTACAGATAAGCAAGGAGAAGAGGCTGGAATGATCCCTGTAGTAATGGGTTAGAGTTGGGAATATCAGTATAAAACCATGTTTAGTTTAATATAGATACTGATGATTACATATAGAAATATTTATAAATGTGTGTGTGTGTGTATATATATATATATGCACACATACATAATTTTGTATATACATAGAAATGGATAATTCTAGGACTGGGATTGGAAATACATAAGATGAATCTGGAACATCTTATAGTTCTATAATGTAAAGAAGTTGTGAATTAAAGAAAAAAAATCCTAGCTAGTTAGAGATGCGTAAAAAGAGACACAAGAGGCAACTGAAAGATCTCCCAATGGCCAAAGCTGAAACAATTCAAAAAACTAAAATAAGTAAAGTAGTATTGAATTAACATTCCAAGTATGAAGTAAATATCAATGAGCCCATACTGACATAAGAAAATGATAAATAAGTCAATAAGTAAATAAGAAAGGGCTAGACAGCATTCCTTGCAGAATCTTAAATATTGTATGTAGATAGTCTGCTCTCAAAAAGGGAGAGCATAAATCCCCACAACTTAAGTATAGGCTATTCATAATTTTTAAAATTGAGTAACTTTACAAATACTTTACAAACCAGACAAACATTTCGTCAACCAGATGATCAAGGTTAATGTGAGCAATGACATATCATGTTCATAGTATGTACTCATGATGATTAGTTTTATGTATCACTTTGGCCAGATTATAGCACCCAGTAATTTAATTAAATGCTAATTTAAGCATTGCTGTGAAGATATTTTCTCAGTTGATTATAAATAAAAAAGATTAACCTCAATACTAAGAGTGGGCCTCATCTAATCAGTGGAAGGTTTTAAGGACAAAAACTGAGGTATTACAGAGAGGAACAAATTATGTCTCAAGAGTGCAACATCAACTCCTCATTGAATTTTCAGTCTGCCAACTTACCCTACAGACATTAAACTCACTACCCCTCACAATTGTGTGAGCCAATGCCTTAAAATAAATTTCTTTACACATATTGTATTTGTTCTGTTTTGCTGCAGAACACTGACGGATACAGTGCACTTGGTATATTGTGATAAATATGGTACTTTTACCTCTGTGCTCTCCTTCCTCTCCAAATCCATAACACCATGTGAATCATTAGAAAAAACATCAGACAGACAACCCCTTTGGGTCCCCTCCCACTGTGGGAGCTTTTCTGTCCTCTCAATAATCCTGCTTTAAAAAAATAACAACAACAACAAAAAAAAAAATCAGGCACTCATAAGCAGACCCTGCATATTTATCATAATACTGTAAGAAAGGATTTGGCAGTAGTGGGACAATGCAACATAACATCAGTAAGAGTTACTGATCTAAAACCAGGCAAAGTAGGGACCAAAGGGAGGACCAAACTTTACCTGTACAGTGACCATTTAAGTACCTAATCCTGAATTGTACCCCACATCTTTAAAATAAAAAAATAATTTTAAACAACAACAACAAAAAGAAAAACATAAGACAAATTCTAACAGAGGGACATCCTAACAAAATACTTGGCCAATACTCTCAGCTATCAAGATCACTGCTATGGTTTGAACATACTGTCCAAAAATCATGTTAAAATATAATTGCCATTGTAACAGTATTAAAAAGTGGGAACTTACATAGGCAATTAGGCCATGAAGTCTTCACCCTCATGAATGGATTAAGACTGGCATTGTGGGATTGGATTAGTTACATGGGGATAGGTTCCTGATAAAAAAAAAAGATTAGTTCAGCCTGATTTGCTCTCTCTGTCTGATGTACTCCCTTCTGTCTTCTGCCTTCTTCCCTCCCCCTTCCGCCTTCTGACTTCCGCCTTTCGTCATGGGAAGATGTATGAAAGCTCTCATAAGATGCTGGTGCTATGTTCTCTGGACTTCCCAGCCTCCAGACTTATGAGCCAAATAAACTTCTTTTCTTTATAACTACCAGTTTGTGATAGTCGGTTATACCAGCAGAAAATGGACTGAGATAGTCATAAAAACAAAGGAAAGTCTGAGGAACTGTCACAGCCAATAAAAACTTAAAAAATAAGACAACTATATGCGATGTGGTGTCCTGGATAGAATCCTGGAACAAAGAAAGGCATTAGGCAAAACTAAAGGAATATCACATATGAATTTTAATTAACAATGATGTATCAGTATTGTTTTTTATCTTATTTTTATTTTTAGAGACAGAGTCTCACTCTGTCATGCAGGCTAGAGTGCACAATCATAGCTCACTCTAAGCTCAAACACCTGGGCTCAGCCTTCTGAGTAGCTGGGACTACAGGTGTCCGCCATCACACATGACTAATATTTTTTATTATTTTTTGTAGAGACAAGGTCTCCCTATGTTGCCCAAGCTGGTCTCTAACTCTTGGCCTCAAGCAATCTTTGTGTCTGAGCCTCTCAAAGTGCTGGGATTACAAGTACGAGCCACTGTGCACTGCTAGTATCAGTCATTAACTGTAACAAATGTACCACACTAATGTGATATCTTAATAAAAAGAAAAACTGTCATGGAGGCATATGAAATTTCTATGTGCTATCCTTGCAATTTTTTTGTAAACCAAAAACTTCTAAAAAGATAGACTATTATTATAGTAATTGTTTGTTCAAACTATTAGGATCTTCCAAAGTAGAAGACCCAAGATAATGTCATTTTCATTATTGTCAATGTATTTTTAGTCTTCACTATTCTTGTTTTTCTTGTTTGTGAGTTAAAATTTAAAATACATAAATACTGACTATCATAACATATTTGATGTGTTTTTAAGTATAGTCCTAATCATATTCTTGTAACAGCTACAAAAGAATTCAATAATAGTAGACAAACCGCTATATTGTAAAGTAATAATTGAAGATAATGTAATTTATTAGGTAGTGTTATGATAGTTAATGTTGCTTATTAAAGTAATTTTGTCCATTTTAATTGAATCTGGTGCTGTCTTAGCATCAATTAGTATCACCCTGGCTCAGGAATGCATAAAAGTTTCCTATTGAGATAAAAGTTAATCACATATTTTTTAATTTTGAAAATTTCCTGTATATAAGTTTTTTGGGAGTAAGTTATCCACATAACTAGGGACAATATGGATACCAGTTTCCTGCTCAAAGGTATAGAGGTCACTGTCCTACTATAAAAGAAGGGCTTGCCCAGAGGAGAAATAGATGAAGATGGGTTGAGGATACATAGTTTTTCACTAGAATACTCCAAGTACATGAGCCAAAAACTTCCTCAGGTAGTAGTTGGGTTCACTACTCAGCTTTCACTCTCTAAACAAGGACACAATCCCACCCTAGGTTGGCTGATAAAAAGTTAATTCTTACTGCTGTGCCTAGCATAATACCTACCAATTAGTACCCACTTGATGACTATTGTGAATGATTGTTTGGGCCCCACTTAATATTTAAGGCACAGAAACTGGAGTGGGAAGAAAATGAGGGACAGCATCATTTCACTTATGGGTTACCAAGGACTGAATCCTAGACTGGGATATAAGATTTTACGACTTTTTCCTAGTCATGTGAGCCAATTTCCCTAAATGACTATGACAAATAAAATAATTGCTCAAATTTATTTGCTCTAGAAAAAAACGTTTACTAAAGTCAAACAAAAATGATGTTAGATAGTGCCCATACAGAGCCTGTGTGACCTCTAATAAAGGTTGGACTTTGCCGTACATCCAATGAACTACTGTTTAAGGTAATCTTAGAATTTGCTTCTCTATGAAAAAAGGAGTCTCCCCAATTTCCTAATATCTTATCCTATTATTTTTAAAAAGCGCAAAGAGTATTAGGACCTCCAATAGTCAAATATCATAGAAATCAATACATCGCTGTATGTCCCAAGTTTTCTACCATTAATATGTATTTCATATATCATCATAAAGAAAACAAAGTACATATTCACTGAAAAAGGCCACCATTATACATAAGCTCAAACATCACCACTTGGAACTATGTTGAACTAAATCAATTAGGCTGATTCACTAAATGTTTACTTGGAAGATTAAACTAACATGGAACATCAATATGAAATGAACATAGACTCATGTTTGATCTAACTCTTTTGATATAAGGAATTATTAACTTTAATATTTTAAAAATTACATGTTAATTCTATGCTTAGTCTTCTCTTATTTTATAGTTATAGAATACAATAAATAGGAAACCTTTCATTTTTAACTTAAAACTCAGATTATAATAGGAAATTGAAAATTATAGAACCAAGACAATATTTATCTCAGGCAGAATAGAATTGTTTTGAGCAAAGTATGGCATACTATTTTAAGATTCTAGACTTGCAATTAGAATATGTCAATATTAAAATGCTCTCAGCTACATAGAGCTATGTGGCCTAGAGTGCAACCCTGCTTTTTTAGCCCTTGGTTTTCTTATCTCAAAACCAGTATAAGTAACTACCGCCAAAGGTTTATTGTAAGGGTTAAATAAATGACTTTAAAAAAAGGGGGGGAGGCAGTATTTCTAGGAAGAGGAACCCACCGTATTGAAGGAGAAAAATGTATGAACTTTAGTAAGTAAGTAATCAGTTCATAGAGATGGATATTGACCACAAAGACTTGTTGGAAAAACAGAATAAGAAGAAGGAAATTTCAGAATGATAGCGTTCTTTCCACTTTAAGAATGGTTGAGCAAAGAACATCCACTCTTAGGTAATGGCCAAATGGAGTAAAAATTTAAGAAAACTGAACCATGTACATGACTTGGTCACCTACACAATAAACTCCCCTACCATGGAAATGATATTAATTTAGTAAAAACAATGTATATGCATTAGAAATGGAGCAATAAGTGGTCTAGTTAACTCTTGAGCAAAGAAAATCTGTGGGGTTTTGTGTAATGAAATAGAAGATTGTGAGGGAAAGCATTTGTGCTATATACTGCATATAGAAGAGTGAAGTTAGGTCTATGTGCTCAAGGCACAGCAGACTTGTCATGTCTCCTAATGACTGTCAGAACACATGATAAACTCATTGTGTACCTATGGCATCTCCTGCCATCCTGTCTGACATTGCCAATTGAAAGGAAACTTTTAAAATGTATGAGAATAAAATGCTACCTAAGGACATTCTATTAAATTACTTATTATTACTATTACTTATATAAAATATCATACTTATCTACATTTATTTATTTATTTATTTATTTATTTATTTAGTTATTTATTTATTTTAGAGACAAGGTCTCCCTCTATCACTCAGGCTCGAGTACAATGGCACAATCATAGCTCACTACAGCCTCAACTTCCTGGACTCAACCATCCTCCAGCCTCAGCCTCCTAAGTAGCTGGGACTACAGGAACACACCACCATGCTCAAGTTATTATTATTATTTTTTAGATAATTTGTAGAGATAAAGTCTCACTATGTTGCCCAGGCTGGTCTGGAACTCCTAGGCTAAAGCAATCCACTGTGATGGCCTCCCAGCGTGCTGAAATTACAAATGTGAGCCATTGCTGAGGGTCATATTATCATTAATATTATTACATTTTTATCTTTTCTTTGATTGGACAAAACTCTTGTAGGCCAAAGTCCAAGGGCCTTAAAAGGCACACCGTTTCTCTCTGGCAGAGTTGCTAGCAGTTCACACAGGTTTCTCATAGCACCAGGGACTGCTATATGCAGGAACTGCACTGCATGGCAAATACTACCATTATCTAAATATTTCTACCTGCATTTGCCATTAGCATACATTCATTCTCTGTTTCTCTCATTCAGAACCCCCAAAAGTAGGATATCTAATCTGATAAACCAGTGATAATCACAATTACACAAATGTATGGCCCTTTCTGAAGGATATTGTGTATGTTTTAATAAAGCCTTTTGAGATTTCAGTGCAGGAAGGTGGTAAGAATGGTTGTTAGAAAAAAAAAATCATCCACTCGTTTTGTCTAAATGTAGAGTTAGTTCAATGCGTGAGCATCGGATCTAGACTGAGGCTTATTGCCAGCAAGTGATGACAATCCTGACATTTAACTTCAAAATCATAAAGATTTATCATCACTTTCCCCACATTTACTGAACTTTCAGACCTGCCAGGTGATCTCAGGTAAAAGTTTAACCAAATGTTTTGCTACAGTAGAATAAAACTCTCTTGCCTTACAGTCTCCTGATATCTGCTTTCTCACAGATGCTTACTGTTAAGTCAGTCCCACTCAACTTAAAAATTTGTTTAGGGCAGTACTCCAAAATACCCATTTTTGCACTAAGATAAATAATACTTGTTGCTATAACAGATAAATCTAGAAATCTCAGTGACTTCAGAAAATATAAATGTTTTTTTCATCCATGTCACAGTCCAAGGTGTGGAAGTGGGGAAGGGAGGCAGATAATCCACAGTCATTCAGAGACCTTCGCCCTTACATCTCTGGTTCTGCCCTCCTTTAGGTTCCCAGAGATCTTGTTAGTCTGTCAGTGAATATGAGAGAGAGAGCAAGAGAGAGAGAGAGAGAGAGAGAGAGTTTCTGGGGACCAGGGCTAAGGTGGAACACATCAATTTCACACATATTCTTTTGGCCAGAACCTAGTCACGTGGTCATGCTTACCCTTACTGAGCTGGGGAAGTGGAATCCATTGTGTGTCTCATAGAAAGAAAAGTGATATAGGTCAACACAGTCAGCACGGACAGTCCCTGCTCAAGTACCCTTTTTCCAACTAGAAAAGAACACCCCTTCCTCAAGACTTTCTTCTTCCATTTAACCAAAAAAAAGTATCACAATAAATATGAAAATCTAATCATGCCTGCCAGTAATGGTGTTGCCTACAGTTATGCTCTGCACTACACACACAGCTGAAAACTGTGACCATGGATGGGGGTGGGAGGTAGGGGTAGGTGGGGGAGTGAGGGAGGACCTCTGAAAAACTGCAAAATGATGGGCAGCATTGCTGAAACTTAAGAGCAAACACTGGAGGGTCACACATTGTGTCTCTCTTTTAGGAAATTGTGATAGGTGAAATTCTCAGTGACCCCCAAGATTCTCACCATTGGTGTCATGACATACATAATCCTTTCTGATAGAATTGTCACTTCTGTGACTTTTGCAGGTCATCTAAGTTTCCTTCTTAGCTGACTGAAGAGAGAAATTCTCATGGCAGCATTGAAGAGCAAACCACTAAGTTGTGGAGAGGACCACATGGTCAGGCGTGGCAGGTGAATTCTAGAAGCAGGGCTGACCCCCAACTGACAGCTTGCAAGAAGGCGGTGACTCGAGTTCCACAGCCACAGGGAACTAAATTCTGCCAATAATGAGCTTGGACATGGACTGTATGTCTCAGACACAATTGTAGCTCTCACCAATACCTTGATTTCAGCCTGGTGAGCAAAGAACCCAGCTATGCTATACCCATATTTCTGACCTTCAGAATGGTGACAGAATACATTTGTGTTGATTAAGCTGCTGGGTTTGCGGCTATTTTTGTGGGGGGGGGGGCAGCAATAGAAAATTGATACAGTAGCTAAGCCTATACTATATAGATACACAGTAGATAATATATGTTTTATTATTTAATGATGAATTAGAAATAACTAAAAATAGACTCACCATTTGACTCAGCAATCTCACTATGGAATACATACCCAAAGGAGCATCAATTGCTCTACCAAAAAGACTCCTGCACTTGTATGTTTATTCCAGAGCTGTTCAAATTAGCAAAAACATGGAACTAATCTAGGAGCTCATAAATAGTAGACTGATTAAAGAAAATGTGGTACACATACACCATGGAATATTACACAGTCATAGAAAAGAACAAAATAATGTCCTTTGCAGCAACATAGATGCAACTGAAGGCTATTATTCTAAGTGAATTAATCCAAAAATAGAAAATTGAATACCACATGCTTTCACTTATAAGTGGGAGCTAAACACTGGGTATGCACGGACATAAAGAAGGGAGCAACAGACACTGGGGACTCTTAAAGAGGGAAGGGAAGAAGGGCAAGGGTTAAAAAAAAAAAAACCAACTACCTATTGTGTACCATGCTCACCATTGGTGTGACAGACTCAATAGAAACCCAAACCTTACCATCATACAATATACCCCTTGAATCTTAAAAAAAAAAGATGAATGGAAGAAACAATGTACAACTATGAAACAAAAGCATATTCTATGAAAAAACAGTCTTTTATGCAAGAAAACATTAGTTTCCTTTTTCATCAATGGTATAGCAAAGCCTGCAGTGCCTAATAGACTACCAAGTATAATTTCAGACAAAAAAGAACATACCAAAGTCCTATAACTTCTGAGATGTTCTCATTTGTAATCATTAGCAGTAACTAAGTACTTACAATATGCAATAACCTTACATGCACTATTTTATTTAATCTTCTTATATCTCTGCAATATATGTTTTTGAATCTCATTTTCCAGATTAAAAAGCCTAGGCTTATAGGATTAAGTAATTTACTTGAAGACACACAGGCTGTTAAAAATAAACTCAAGAATCAAAACCAATCTAAAATGCCAAATAATTGATCTTTCTACTGTACTACTTTTAAAATTTACATTGCTAGTCATAATACCACAATAACTTTGCTTTAAGCCTTCTATCAAAATTAAAATGCAAATAGGAAGTATGGGAAATGATTAATGGGGAACCACAAACTGTCTTGCTTACATTAATGTGAATTAAAAACCAGTTTTGGAAGCATCAACAAATGATATTCATATATGTATATGTGTGTGGATATGTGTATACATATAGCATCTTCACATAAAATTTTTCATGATGTCTTCAGGAGAATACTATGAAGTAGCCAGGCAGGTTTTATTAGCTTACCAGTTTCATAGAAAAGAAAGCTGGAGTTCCAAGAATTTCTAACTTGACACCGGACATGAAACTGAGTGAAAGTAACAAGTCTCAATCTCATGTCTTCTCTTCAAATACAAACCTTGTTTCCCTGCAGTAGGACAGGTGTATGGGGCAGAGCTGGTAAGGGGGAGTGTACATAAAAGATACTAGTAAGGACTACAAAAATCCAATCAATCTACTTCTTAATTTTTAAAGGATCTACTATAAGGAGGACTCATCTCCATGACTAGCACACTGACGAAATTTATGTACCCAAATATTAGAATATGCACAAAACGTCTGCCCTGCCTATGAAGAGAAAAAGATACATGATCTGCTTCTTTGAAATTCACCAAATTTGTATATAAAAATAATAAGCACATTTAACCACTTTTATTTTTGATGATGACTCTGTTTCATTTTATATAAATTGTCTTGGAACAAACAAAAGCCCCAGAGCCATTCTAGGATTTAACTATTAAATCTATTTTTTATGTGGACTTCATCTAAAACCATTTTTGAAATACAAAGAGGGAATAATCACAAATAAAAAACAGTACAACCTTCTTCATTGTGCTGATTAATACTCTCTAATGACACTGAGTAGAAGAACAGTGCCCAATCATATATTGTATTTTGCTAGTAAGTTATGGTTAATGATATCACAAGTCCTATGATAATACTATGGATATAAATCCTGCTTCTAATAAGTGTCAGAGCACAGCCCAATGCACTGTCAACAATATTGTCAATTAATTGTCTATTACTAGTGCCAAGGTATAGGCGAGCTGTTTGTTTCCTGAGCAAATAGTTCATTGAGAAGATTGTTTCAATTATAAATCTCTCACGTCCTTCCACATTAAGTGTCTTACTAGAGGTTGAACAGTCATTAATGTCTTACAAAACCAAGCCTTTGCTGCAATTGTTTAACAGCTATTTTGCAATTATAAGCAGCTCAAACACAATTAGAGTCCACAATTATTTTTGTAATGAATTAGAAATATAAAAATACATGTAACTCTCTGGAAGTCTAAGCATGGCTTAATTCTCCTTAACTTTCCCTGGAGTGAAGGGTTAATTTATTAAGGAGTGCAGTATAATTATAGTAATTATTGTGTATTGGTTCTTGAGAGGGAAGAATAACTTTCTCGAGTTATAATTCCAGCATGGATAGTACCTCCATGTGATTTTCTCAGAACACCCAAACGTACATTTTTGTCTCTTATGTGCTAAAACATTATGAATATACTCTCTTTTAACTAATGGACTTTTTGAATGATTAAATTAAGTAGTCTTATTTTATCACTAAGAAACGATAAATGTATTTTGAATTCAAAATATTAACCCTGAAGAATGACATGTTTTTTCCCCTACTCTGTCGTATAATTATTTTAAGCTTACTATAACACATATAATGATAAAATTAAATAATAAGTTTTAAACTGCTATGATTACCTGGTTTATGTCAATGCATGGGGTTGTTAATCAGTTCCAAGCTCGATACCACAATAAGTGCTATCTTGGTAATGATTTTTTAAAATCTTGGATTTTACACACCGACTACTTAGAAAATGCTGCAGAATACACAAAGCATAGACAATCCGTGCTTAAAGCAGAAACATCTACCATTTTAGTTTTAAGTTTAATTTAGGAGGGCATGTGCTCTCCCCTCAAATGTTCCTTTCTGGAGCAGCTTCCTCATACCCACTATCCTGAATATATTATACTCCCCAGTTATTCTCTAGTACATCAACCCATGAAAGCCTCTTAGCAGATAAAATTTACAATCCTCACTCAAAAAAAAAGTATGTTCTTGTTTAGTGTCTGATGCTCCCTCTAGAACACAAACATTAGAAGCCTGTCATGTTAGTTGACCTCTATATTTCCAGGGCCTTCTACAGACATAGCATATAGTACATTTTAATAGATAGAGGCTGTACAGGTAAGCTAGTAGCTTAATGAAGAAAGCCCCAGATTTTGCCATCAGTCATCGGTCTATAAATAGCAGCAGCAGTGGTGCCTTGATGAACATTCTGTAGAGATAAGGTTCTATCACTTCTGAAATTCTACTGATCAGCTGTTACTGTCAGGCATGTCTGAGAGCACCTGGGCAATAAGACCACAGGTACATCACTCATTAGACACACGTAAATGGTTGGCTGGAAAATACTGCAACAGCACATCATGAACTTTTTACCCATTGGAGCAGAAGCATAAGCCATCACAGCATCTAAAATGACAGCCAGGGTGCAGTCCAAAAGGATATCTTTCCATTCTGGGAAGATAACTAAATTTTTTTATCGTGAATCTCGCTACTCAGTTTTGTTCTCACATGAAAAAGAAAATACACAGGTCATCCATAAGCTTGACTTACATTTGAAGAAATTATCAAGAAAGAGCCCAAGGAATAAATAAAAGTGTATTTATTCTCTGTCTATGTTAATCAATTTTGCCAGAATACTTCTAGTCTGATAATTTGCCATCAAAGAATATTAAGGGATTAGGAAAGTGCAAGATCACAAATTCATGGAGCAAATATCTAAGAAGAATATGCATGAAACCTATAGTGCCAAAGGACAAAGAGACATCAAAGAGAGTCATTACCAAATATGGCCTATTTCTGCTTGGATCCTAAATATCTCCCTCCTAGTAATTTTAGGGTCTATTTTATATTAGGGACATTTGTTTGTCTTATTTCCCCCATGATTCTCTTGATTCTGAAGTTAGTTCCTGTGCCTTAACCGCAGAGGTGTGGTTGTCCTATGTTGCCTTATGCTGGGTGCACACTAAATTGTAGTTGGATTATGTTGAAATGTCCTTTACTGTTTGGTTTTCCAAATAAATACATAAAGTTATTAATATAGAAAAGTCATTGGTTATGATGGTACAACCACTAATCAGTTCTTGATTTTTATTTTTTCCTGCCCATTTCCATAAAGCAGCTAGAATGTATACATGATTAGGACACTTCAGAACAAGGCCCACCTGGATTAGATGGTTAAACAGAACAAAAACTCATTCAAAATGCTAATTATATGCTTGATAGCACTTATATATTATATAATACTTAGTATCATGTCGCAAACCATATAGAATGTTGTCATTATTTCATATTTGGAACTATTCTCAAAATTATCAAGTATGATGTACAAATTAGAGCTATTCTCAAAATTATCATGTATATTGTATGAATTAAATTTAAACAAAATGGGCAGAATATGGGGCCAATGGAAGTACATATGTATTCAATGAAAGAGTTAAAAGCTACATAATAGAAATTTATTTGGAAAAGCAAAGACAGGAATACCTGATTACAGAGTCTGCAATTACACGCAATTTCTGTAGCACGGGGGAAACAGTTAACAATTTTCCATTGCCATTTGGATACCAAAATGGACCGAACTAGGCAAGGAGAAAAGAGATAGTTGAACATGTTATGTGGAGGAATTAGAAAAGCTAGAATTTTAAAGTTTCCTTCAGCAACTAGTCTACAGTAACTCACAGATTACTAAAAACTTATGCAAGTTTTATATGCCTATTCCATCTGCTCTTCATTAAAAAAAAAGTGTTACCATAGCAACTGCCACATGCCATGGTATTTATGCTGCATCTGATGTACAAAGCATAGCGTGTGTAGGAAGGAGTGTGTGTATGTACATGATGTGGCAGCTGTCCTCTCTGCCATTTTGTTGCTGCTCTAGAATTAAACAAGTAGTGGTTATGAATACTCATTTGAGTAGTGATACTAGTGTTCATTTAACTACATCCTCACCAAACAAACTCTCTCTAATCATCACATTAGTCTTCTGATAATGATTTACTTAAAAGGTATTATATGAAATGGATGTTTCAAGAGAAAGCCCCACTTTTCATCCTAATTTTTAAGGTAGACATAATACAACTGATGCTCTTTGTTCTAAAGCAACTAGTGACATTTTTGTTTAAAATTATAACATACATCAGTCATATTAGATAACGGGATTTATTGCACAGTAAGATACTTTGCAACAAACTTTCTAAAGATGTCTTTGTTCCTTTGTTGTCCCATTTGCTTATTTTCAAATTGTTAGAATTCACTTGGACATCAGCTAGAGCTTGAAAATTACGGTGGACACTGGGGACATGATTCTCCACTCTCTACTCTTGCTGCCGTCTACTATAACAGCTGAAATTGCTATATATGTGCTTTTCTATTCTCTTAAAAAAGCTAAGTGCTTAGATACAAGCTTCTCTTGCAGCTAAAGTGGCCAGGTGATACAGTTCTGGCCAATGGGATATAATCAGTAGTCCCCTGGAGGGTACCTGAGAAAGCTTTGTGCTCCTGAGAAAAAGTGACAGACCTACCAGCACAACCTCTTCTCCTAACTGCAGTTGGAGTTTTAACATTCATTTTGCAGTGGAGTGGCAAGCATGATAGAGTGAAAGAGAAAAGAAGTAGAAACTTACTTGGCAAGATGGAAATACAACACCAACTTTGTCCTTCCTACTAGCATCTCGCCTCTTGTTTACAAATACTTAAATGTCTTTATTGCTTAGGCCACTGTTAGTGATATTTTCTGTTCCTTGCAGGTGAATACATTCTTATCTGACACCTACTGGCTTTTATTGTGCAAAAACTGTATGACACTATTATTTTATATTACTAAAATAAAACCTATTCCATTTTGGAGCTTATTTTGTTTGCTGAAAAACGATAAGTGAGAAATATATGCTATACATTGTTGTTTTTCATGTCATTAATTCTTTCTTTGATAAAAAGCTAATGTTTCAATGAAATGGGTAAAATTTAGGTTAAAAAAACAAAAAGGACTGAATATTTATAAAATTTTAACCAAATTACAAACCAGCATTTTTGAAGTTTTAAAAAATTACACTGAGACAGCTTTTTTTTTTTGCCCCTGCGATATTATTTGGCATTTCAAAACTCAACCTCATTGGAAATTTTAACATCTCAAGATAGAGTTTGAGGTTTTCAGCCTCACTAGGATTATTTCTTTTAAGAAACAGACTGATAATATGTGCTTTTTGATGCCTAGCTGCACTTGATCAAAGTTTCCGGCCCAATTTTCAAAATGTTACACATAGATTCTGAAGAAAGAATACAGAACAAACAAGCATTCAAGTGAGACATCAATGGCATCAAAATCATCCAGTTGAAAACAGCTTTTTTTTCTTTTCTTGCCTTTGATAAAGTTGATATGATGTATTAAACAATATATTACAGTAGTAAAAGTTAATATAGTTTGACCATATATCAACTATGAAAGAAAACTAATCAGCTAGCAGTAAACTGAGAGCATCCAATAGAGAAAACTGAGCATAAACTAGAAAATTATCTAGCAAACACTTCTCTTGGCAAGACTTAACCTCTGCTCCTTCTCACCCTTCTGCACAACACACAAGAAATCAGCTATAATGAGATCTAGTTACATCTATACATAATTTCCATTGGTAGGAAAATCCAAGGTGTTCTCTCTCGCATATTTGGAGGCAGTGAACAAGCAGCATGATCAGAAAGCAGAAAGAAAGCAGGTGTTTCCCAGCCATGGCAGACACTCTGACCCTCTACTTTTCATATGAACAATTTCAAAATATTTGGTTATTGACAAGAAAGATGTACAGCCATGTAGTGATGACCAAAGACCAAAAACATGTATTTTTGAAAGATGCTCACTTTTCTAAAATTTTTCACTGTTAAAAATATGTTCTCAGGGTAGATTGAATTGAAAAAATTATATAAATGGATGAATATATAAATATTGGTCTTTAAAAATGCCCACATTCATTCATCTACCCAAATAATCATTCATTTATTTATTTAATATAGTAACTGATTCCCCCATGAAAAATACTTTACCCCTGCTTGAAATTATCCCCCTCCCTTAAACATGGTCATCCATTTTTTAAGGTATAATAAATAAATATTTTTGAAAACTTGGAAAAGCATTTAACTCTGCTGCACATTTTAGTAAAAGTAGCATTTATTTTTGCTTTTCTGAAGCCATAGCTTCAACAAGACTGTGCTAGTGAAGCAGATTATTTTTCCCATTCTATATTTATATAATTTTATTCTAAACTAAATTTAAACGTTAAGAGAAAAATTCAGGGGGTGGTATGAAACAGGTCATAATTTGTCAAAGCATTCACCAACTTGTAATTCAGTATGGATTCACTATTATAACTTATTGCTGGAATTTTCTTTTGGATGTCCAAGCAAGAGTATGCAATATTTATATATGGAAATATATATATATATATATATATGGAAATACATTAACTGAGTTTATAAAAATCTCTTTATATATATATGTGTGTGTGTGTATTATATGTATAATTATGCTACAGTGTATACTGCCAGATGGAATTTCAGGTGCCTACATCATCATAGCTATTATTAAACTATCTTTTGTGATGATACCTCAGGTAGTCATGACTGTTATGCAACAGAGAGTTAGGGAAACATCTTCAGTTTTTAAAGCTATTAAAATCTCTTGCAGGTGTGTTTGAGAGAAGCACAGCACAAATTCACTTGCACACGATGGGGATTAGAGACTACGCAGCCCAACCACAAGGGGCAATTAACACAAACAGTGTGAGGGAAGAAACACCAGAGTTGCAAACTAAACAGAATGCACATTGCACTTGTATCCCCTGATTATATGGCAAAGCACAGATGTTGATTCTACAAAATAAATGATATTGGCAGTTTCGGGCTATGAGATAATCCTGTAGAGTCTACCTTTCTGAATACTTACTTTCCATGGATCCTGTTTTCTTCCTAGTTCTCAAGATTGTGTTTTCTCTTTTCTCTCTGTAGTGTGAGCTGATTAAAAGTATAAAGAGCTTTATTTATCTACTTGTGGCTAATACATACCTTAATACGCTACATCTGAAGTAGATTTTCTTCCTTCAGTGACTTCTACTAAAGGTACGTGGGATCATATTAATAAAAGTCCTCTTAAGGTTCATTTTTCCCCAAATCTGATATATTTATAATATACTAGCTCTTTCTCTTAATGCACATTAAAGTTCCCTTCAGTTAGCCCCAACACCAGTGATCTGAGTTTTCCCCCCTTTAGTGGTACTTAAGTCTATCTGTTTTTAAAGAAAACTTGAAATCCTCATTCTTTCTCCGCATTCCAGAATATCTCATGAGTCATTTCAGAAGCAAGAACAGTACAGAGAATAGCTTTGGCTGCCATGCTAACCTGTCATTTAAGAAAGCTACATTAATCAATAACACCTGAACAGTTCAATTACTGAATAAGAAAGGCAAAGAAATGAAAAAAAGATTAATAGTTCTTCCCCCAAATTAGACCCCTAAAATCAAAGAGGACCTGCGACTTGTGATGATTTGAAAAGACTATTACTGTTTGAGTTAATATATAATTATCAAACCCTTTTATTTATTTTTTTCCACATACAGCAGCCAGTTTTACTGTCAATTTTTCTGCTCAGAGAATTTTTCACCTTTGATTAATGACACTTAATAAAAATTCTAGCTAGTCGCAATGAAAGGAAAAAGAGTCACTTGAACCAATGGTGAAGTGCTTTATATAGCTAGGCTAGGAAAGGTTAATGGCATCATTACTCGGGTCTTTGGAGTACACACCTTCCTCTCTCAGAGTATGTTAGGAGTGTTGGATAGTGCATTAACTCTTTCCAAACTCTAGGTCCATTGAGAACTGTTCATTTTAAAAGATAATTAATTAATACTTGTAAAATACACCCCATCTTTTCCCTTAAATGATTTCTAGTTACTGTAATGACACATAAAATAACAGAGTAGAATGAATCACATCCAAAAAAATACTACAGGGAAAAAATAATGTAATTCAGGAAAACAAAACCCTAAACCTATGTCCGCAAGACCAATATATATACATCGTATGGGGAAAAGTTTTAACAATTCTTTGTACCCCTCAGCTTGCCAAGAATGCCTTCTGAGAATATTCACAAAGGTTTCATACTAAGGAATGAACAACATTTTGACAGTGCCAGAAGATTTGTTGAATTCTTTCTTAAAGCACTGCTTGATACAAACCATTTGTACTCCATCACAGTACTATTAATACTTAGAAAAAAATATTTCTATGGCGGTGAAGAAGGCTAGTTTGTTCATTAACCAAAGTTTACTGAGCACAAAGTGTCAGTCATTTCTAGATGCTTGGAATACAAGAATATACAAAATAGACCCCTCAAAATGCTCTTGGAAATGCTTATTCGAGGGGACAGGGGAAAGCCGATAATAAAACAGAAGCATAAAAATAGGGAAATTGTAGTGTTTAAAGTAATAAACATAAATGAGGATAATAGAATTGGGTGACAGTGAAAGTAGCAAGTAGACTATCTTTATAGGAAGAGTAGGCTGCTGTTTTAATAGGTTGGTTTAAGAAGGTTTCCATTGTGGAAGCTGACATTGACCTTTTGCTCACCTGCTTACGATCATTTTGATTTGTTGAGAAGTACTTTGGTTGGCTGCGCATCCATCTAGCCTCTAGGACCTCCATGATCTTTTAGCCATTGATCTCAGTGGATCAAAGTCATTCTAATCTTATTGCTCATTACAGTTATTACCTCTATCTTGCCTTTGATAGTTAAGTTCATTGTGAGGCTTCTCTCTTCCAGTACAGGAGAGAACACCACTTCTGCTGTCCTGAAGGACTTTAGGACATATGAAGGTTCGAAGTTTTTCAACATCTCCTCTCACTCCTTCCTAGTCAGATCTTTTTTTTTTTTTTAATTTTTATTATAAAGATGTGGTGTACAATTCAGGATTAGGTATACAAACATTGATCATGCAGGCACCCCTGTTGAAGAGGTATGCTAATCCCTCTTCTCCATTAGTGTTCTGACATTAACATAAATCCCTGCTAAGGCAGTGCATTCAGTCTCTTTTCTAGCTCTCCCATTCCTATGACTATTTGGGGGCCAAATTTTTACTATATCCATCCCTCTGGATCAAAGTCTAGATCAAATAAAAGTCTACCCTATTGTTCACTACAATATTTACATCCACCTTGCCTCTGATCCTTAAGTACAATGTGAGGTTGCTATCAGCTAACAAGAAAGAGAAGACTGCTTATCTAAGTACTTTCATAGAAGACTTCTGGATTTCATAACCGACCGAAGTCAAACGGTATTTTTCTTGAAAGCCTCTAGGTCAGTTAAGAAAAGCCAGCTAGCTCCACATTGCTAACTATGGCCATGGCTCCTTTATTGAGCAGGTACTAGAGCTGTTGCAAAAGCCAGCACTACTCCTTTCTATCTCTGTCTTATGCCAGTCACCACAGACATGGTCTAAGGAATTATGGTAGTACAATACACAAAATGTTTTCTATGACTACTTACCATCAGCAATTGTGTCCTTGTCATCTGATGGACAGAAATCCAATACCAAAATCACATTCTAAAGGTCTGCTCTCTAGGGTCAACTCTGATGCAATTGTCCTAGGTGGGCTTTCCTAAAGTCTAACCCTAAGATAATGACTTAGGTGCCAGAAGTTTACTTGAAAGAAACCCCAGGAAGAAGAGGGGGGATAGTGGGATATGAGACACAGAAGGAAAAGAAGCCAATAAGGTGGGTATTAAAGGGTGAGGCATGGCTATGAACAGCTGGAGCCAACGTCACTGAGGACCCTCAGAGAACCTGTAAAGCATGCTAGAGTCACCTCACTCGAGGACTGAGTAGCTAGGGCATTTTTCACCAAATTCTATTCCTATTGGTTGAGGGATGCCCCTGTCATAGCTAGCTTTTCTGCACAGAGTACATTGTGTTTATTGTGGTAAAATAAGTTCCAGAGAGTCATAGAATTCCTTCTGGCAGAAAGGTAGGAAGGTGTAGGCACTTGCAGTTTTAAGTTGTCAGCGTGTATGCTGGACAGTTTATTACACCAACAGGCACACTTTAGTGAGCCAGTGGAACATGGCTCAGGGCAATAACAGTACTGGAAGCATTGTACATGCTCTAATTGTAAACATGCACTATTTTTAAATTGTTTTAACTTTTTGTTGTTGTTGTTGCCCAGGCTTGGCTCAAACTTCTGGTCTCAAATGAGCCTCCTACCTCAGTCACCCAAAATGTTGGGATTATAGGCATAAACCACAATGCCTGGTCTAATCATGCACTCTTAACAAATTTTTGTACATGCTTTTCAACACCTTTACTCTTTTTTATAACAACCTAAGCTTACGTGCTCTCTGTGATGACATGGAGCAGACTACCACCCAATTGCCTTAACAACTAGCCCCCATCAAGGGGAAGGTTTAAAAAGCATTCGACTTCAAACAGCAGTCACCATTGCTTTGCTAAGCTATGGTCTGGCCAACTGGATCCTTGAGCTATGGTCACTGTGTTTCCTAGCTTTGGCTGCCTCCCCTATCTTGGGGAGGTGAATCTCTCTCTCTCTCTCTCTCTCTCTCTAATTTACTTGCTAAATAAACTATGTTTTCCAATCTAAAAAAACCCAAAACAACATCAACAACAAACAACCCAAGGACTTTGGACCACCTGAATTCCATTTATCCAATTCCTAACTTATAAGCTATTACTATTAGGTATTTTAAAGATATTAAACTAGAAATATATTAAATCCTATAAATGATCATTATTATTGTTGCTGTACTGAGTTAGCATTACTTTCTCATTAGTTTTGCACCTTCTTTCCCACATCTTTGGCCTCTTATCTATGATTATATTTCTTCTACCTAAAGAATGCCACTTAGAATTTTTTTTTTAGTACAACCTGCTAGCAGATATTTCTTTTTTTGTATTGTTGTTCATGTGAATTTTTTTTCATTTTTATTCATTTATGAAGGATATAGACATTGAGTATAAATTTCTAGTTTTGAAGTGTTTTTTTTTTTTTCTAATAAGTTATAAACATCATTCTTCTGTCTTCTGGTTTCCATGTTGCATTCAAGAAGTAAGCTCTCATTAGCCGGGCGTGGTAGCGCACACCTGTTCCAGCTACTTGGAAGGCTGAGGCGGAAGGATCGCCGGAGCCCAGCAGGTCGAGGCTGTGGTGGCCGGAAGCGGCCACTGCACTCCAGTCTGGGCGACAGAGTGAGACTCCAACTCAAAAAA
>CAUYQG010099134.1:0-27135 GCA_963574415.1 Tarsius wallacei
GCTAATTTTTGATTTATTGTAGAGATGAGGTCTCGCCAAGTTGCCCAGGCAGGTCTCGATCCCACGGACTCAGGCAATCCACTCACCTCAGCCTTCCAAAGGCGTGGGATTACAGACTGAGCCACCGAGCCCGGCTCCACCTGTCCCTTCAATGCCACCAACAGGCCCTTCTGGTGACAGCAGTGGCCAGTTGCCCTGCAGACCCAGCTGAGTCAATGTTTGCTGGTTGGCTGCAGGAAGAATGATGAACAGGCCCATGTGAATGGAGAGGTCCAAAGCTATGCTAATTCCTCATAAGCTCTGCCTGCCGCCTTTTATATATCAACCTGAAATGTAATTATCTTTATGGCTGGTGGAGTAAATCACCAGTATGTGTCAAAGAGATTTGCTCCTGTGTTTTATTACGTAATATATTAGCTCTACAGTTTTAAGATGTCATTACTTGGCTAATCACATGAAACGTTTTCATGAGCAAACAGTGATGCTGTCGGGAGCTAGGACCACAGACCCATGACCAAATCCTTCAGAGAAATGCTGAGAGAGGCCTCAGTAGATCATCTTGTCCAATCCTCTGCCTCTGGGCTTACAGAGCTGGGCAAGCAAGAGAGTTCTCCACTAAGGGGCTTTGAGAGGTAGGAGACAAAGAGCAGCCACTGGTGGGTGAAAGACATCCAGATGACCCAAGAATTTCACTCCTGGGTACACAACCCACAGAAATGAGTGCTGTGGCCCTGAAGGACTTGCAAGAGAATGCTCAGAGTTGCTTAATTCCTAATAGTCAAAAAATTGAAAAAATCTAAATATCACCAACAACAGAATGGAGAAAAGAATCGTGTTCTTTTCAAAATAGATGACTCCATGGCAATGTAAAAGAATGAACTATCAATAATGCATGAACCACTGGGCACAGTGGCTCAAGCCTGTAATCTCAGCACTTTGGGAGGCTGAGGCGAGAGGATTGCCTGAGCCCATGGGTTCGAGACCAGCCTGGGCAACTTAGTGAGACCTCGACTCTACAATAAATAACAAAATTAGCTGGTCATGGTGGCACGCACCTGTAGTTCCAGTTACTTGGAAGGCTGAGCCCAGCAGGTCAAGGCTGCGGTGGCCAACAACAACAACAAGTTCATGAACCACTGATGCATGAGTGAACCTCTCAGACCTGCTGTCCACCTCCCTCTTGGAGTCACAGTATCTGTTGAGTGGATTAGGTCACTGAATTCACCCACTTACCTGGCTCTCCCATAGTCAAGAATTCCTTCCTCCTCCAGCCCCAGATGCAGAGCTGAATTTCTCAGGGTGAATTCCCTACATGTTTACTCTCCTTCCTCCTCCTCCTCCTCCTCTTTCTTTACATCCACAAACCCATTTTATTGTTGTATCTAACAGTGGTGTCGTTCAAACTCTTTCTTCCCTGGCTATGAGTCTGGTGGACAAAGGCAGCGTGGTATAATACAAATAGCACAGTTTCACAATGAAACCCACCTGTCTTTGAATCCCAGCTTTACCACTTTTCATTGTCATCTTAGACAATCACTTGAAACTTACTAAGTCTCAACTTCCACAGCTGCAAAATGGAAATAGTAATACCTTCTCTGCAGTGCTCTTGTGGGGAGTGATGGAAAAGCATGAGCATTTTACTCGGTGCCCAACATGTTCTTTCTTGCATTATTCGTATGATCATTCAACAGACACTGACTGAGCTCCTACCCGGTGCCAGGCACCATACGCCATCACAGTCTGTAGTAAGTTATCTGTGTTTTGTCTGCTTGGCATCTGAATTCCAGTATTCTGATTTCCCTTTGGGGACCTACTCCTCCCTCACTTATAGCTAAAGAGTTTCACTCTCCACCCCAGCCCCCAGTTCAGGATATTGCATCCCCCCCACAGCCATGGAGATTGGCTCTGGGATAAGTTCATGGTCCAGATGGGCTCCATGAGAGTTGGCCCTGGAACTTTTGCGGAAACTATTGAGAAAGGAGTGCTCTTTTCAGACCAAAGGTTAAAGGGACATGCTGAGGGACATCTGTGCTTCCTCATGGGGAGAGTGTGCCCAAGAACAAAGATATTGCAGAACGTTGGGAGGCAAAGAGGGAAAGTTTTTTTCTTTTTTTTTTGAGTTGGAGTCTCACTCCATCGCCTAAGCCGGAGTACGGTGGCACGCATGACCACCCCAGCGTCGACCTGCTGGGCTCCGAAGATTCTTCCGCATCAGCCTTCCAAGTAGCTGGAACTACAGGTGCATGCTACCATGCCTGGCTAATTTTTTTTTTAATTGTAGAGACAAGGTCTCACCAAGTTGCCTGGACTGGTCTCGAACCCACAGGCTCAGGCAATCCACTTGCTTCAGCCTCCCAAAGTGCTGGGATTACAAGCTGAGCCACTGAGCCCAGCTTTTTTTCTTTTTTTGAGTCAGGGTCTCATTCTGTCACCCAGGCTAGAGGGCAGTGACATGATCACGGCTCACTGCAGCCTCAACCTCCCAGCCTCAGGTGATCCTTTCTCCTCAGCCTCCTGAATAGCTAAGACTAAAGGCGTGCACCATCACACTTGACTAATTTTTTTATTTTTTTTTTGTAGAGACTAGATCTCTCTGTGTTGCTTAGGTTGGTCTTGAACTCCTGGGTTCAAGCAGTCCTCCTGCCTCAGCCCCCCAAAGTGTTGGGATTACAGGTCTGAGCCACTGCACCTGACCAGAAAGGTTGTTCCTTTTTTTTTTTTTTGAGTTGGAGTCTCACTCTGTCGCCCAGGATAGGATGCAGTGACACACTCGAGGCTACCATAGCCTCGACCTGCTGGGCTCAGGTGATCCTTTTGCCTCAACCTTCCAAGTAGCTGGAACTACAAGCGTGCACCACAATGCCCAGCTAATTTTTTGATTTATTGTGAAGACAAGGTCTCGCCAAGTTGCCCAGGCTGGTCTCAAACCCCTGGGCTCAGTCAATTCTCTAGCCTCTGCCTCCCAAAGTGCTGAGATTACAGGCATGAGCCACCACGCCTGACCAGAAAGATTCTTTTTTACTTTTTTTTTTTCTTTTTTTTTGAGTTGGAGTCTCCTTCTGTTGTCCAGACTGGAGTGCAATGGCGTACTCATGGCCACCGCAGTCTCGACCTGCTGAGCTCAGGCAATCCTTCCACCTCAGTCTTCCAAGTAGCTAGAACTACGCCATCATGCCCAGCTAATTTTTGATTTATTGTAGAGACGAGATCTCGCCAAGTTGCCCAGGCTGGTCTTGAACCTGTGAGCTCAGGCAATCCTCTCACCTTGGCCTCCCAGAGTGCTGGGGTTATAGGCGTGAGTCACCATGCCCAGCCTTTAGAAAGATTCTTAATAGCCTTACTTAAGCATTCAGCTGCACCAGTACTGAGCTGGGTTTCTGACATCTTTTTTTTTTTTTTGGAGTTGAAGTCTCACCCTGCTGCCCAGGCTGGAGTGCAGTGGCACTCTCTCAGCCACTGCAGCCTCGACCTGCTGGGGTCAGGCAATCCTTCCATCTCAGTCTTCCAAGTAGCTGGGAGTACAGGTGTAGTACTGGTGTGCACCACAACACCTGGCTAATATTTTGATTTATTATAGAGATGAGTTCTTGTCAAGTTGCCCAGGCCATTCTCAAACCCGTGGGCTCAGGCAATCCTCATTCAACCTCCCAAAGTGCTGGGACTATAGGTGTGAGCCACTGTGCCCGGCAATCTTTTTTTTTTTTTTTAAAGTTGGAGTCTCACTCTGTCACCCAGGCTGGAATGCAGTGGCATGCTCATGGCTACCGCAGCCTTGATCTGCTGGGCTCAAGTGATCCTTCCGCTTCAGCATTCCAAGTTACTGTAACCACAGGCTCACGCCACTACACTTGGCTTATTTATTTATTGTAGAGATGAGGCCTCGCCAAGTTTCCCAAGTTGGTCTCGAACCCCTGGACTCAGGCAATTCTCTCGCCTCCACTTCCCAAAGTGCTGGGATTATAGGCATGAAACACCATGCCCGGCCTTTGACATCTGATTGAAAATAAAATAATTCTGATTAATACACTGTCGTAAAAATGACTAATATTCTGCAAGTTTTACTATGTGCCAGGCATTGTGCCACAGGCTTTATAGGCGTTGTCTCATTTAATCCTCATAATAATCTCATGAGGTAGGCGTAGTGGCTTGAATAAGTGACCTCTAAAATTTCATGTCAACCTGGAACCTCACGGTGTGACCTTATTTGGAAATAGCGTTTTGCAGATGTACTTAGTTCAGATGAGGTCATACTGGATTAGGGTGAGCCCTAAATCTGGTGCCTGCTGTCTTTATAAGAAGAGAAGAGGACACAGAGAGACACAGTGGGAGTGAGAAAGCATGTCATGTAAAGACGGGGGCAGAGATTGGAACAACACGGCTACAAGCCAAGGAACACCCAGGGCTGCTGGGATCTGCCAGAACTAGGAAAGGCAAGGAAGGAGTTCTTTCCTAGAGCCTTCAGAGGGACAAGGGGCTTGCTGACACTTTGATTTTAGACTCTGGCTTCCAGAGCTATGAGAGAATAAATTTCTGTTGTTTCAAGTCACCCACCCTGATAATTTGTTACAGCAGCCTGAGGGAGCTAGTACAGTAGGTAATAATTATTACTATTTTTGAAGATAAGAAAACTCAAGCTAAAGATATTAAGTAACTTGCCCAAGGTCTTGTAGCTAATTTAACACCAGAGGCAGGATTCAACCCTGGGCTCACTTCAGAGCTGTCTCTCTGTCTTAATCATTAGATGGTACATCGCAGGTGCATATAAATGCTAATTTCTTTCCTTGCAGGATCATATTTTACTGTTCTTAGCATTTCTAGTGCCCAGCTTGGTGTCTGGTGTTTAATAAGTGCCTAGTAGCCATTCAGGAATTAAAATCATCAAGAGCCCTTCTGGGTAGGCCACTGAGAGGCCAAAGAAAACACAGCCCTGGACCTCCAAGAGTTACAGTCTAGTATGGGAGACCAGAATATCACCCCAAAAGATGAAGGATTGTTGAGCTCAAGGTTGTTTAGAAGTAGATGCAGGAAAGCTCTCTGCCTTCCCTCTATTTGCCTAAATTATTTGCATACATTTATAAAGACAGGAGATATCCCACTCCCCTTCTAGCTGAGAGAGCACAGGTTAACCAATGGTGCCAGCTTTAGACCCTTGTCAGCCTAGAGATGGTGCCAGAGGAATCTACACTAACAAGCTTGATTAACTAGCCTTTATCTGCCTGTTACTTACCTTCCCACCAGTTACTGCCCTTAGAGACTCAAAGTCATTTCCCTTTGTCTTGCCACTTCTTTAAAAATCGACTGTTCTTTGTTGAAGATGCAGTTCAAGCTAGAATTCAAAGCCACCCTTTGAGAATTGCTCATATCCTGGGTGTCTCCCATGTATATATAAAATATACATGTTCATAAACTGTTTGTTTTTCTCTTGTTAACCTGCCTTTTGTTACAAGGGGCCATTCCAACTAAGAACCTATGAAGGATGAAGAAAAGAAAAAAATTACTTTTCTTTCCCTCCACTAGACAGGCCATCTAGAAGCAGCGTAATACTCAGTGCTAAGTGAGAAACTCAAGGCCCAGGGGAGGGAGAGCACTAAGGGCTCAGCCAAAAGGAAGCTTCGAGAAAGAGATTGAACTTGATTTGGGCTCTGAAGAATGTAGGAAAGAGGAAAGAAGTGAACAGTTGATAAAGCAGAAGACTAGCATGAGCAGGGCTGGGAGGAAGGCCTTGCATGACACATCCGAAGAGAGTTGGGTGACGGGCCAGGAGGTGTTGGCCAGGCCAGTCATAGGAGTTGTTGAGGGCTAGGCAGGAACTTGGACATGAACTGGTAGCAGGGTTCTATAGGCCTTTGGCAGAGGCAGCTTCTGCATTTGTGACTACCACCAGCAAAGACTTGATTGCAAGATACTATCTACGTGCTCCCTGTGTTCCTCAGCAGCGTGTCCCTCACTCTGGCCTATGGGCTTTGGGTGTAAGTGTCACTTCCAGGCTGAAGCATAGACGAGCAGATGTGAGCCCCCAGTCTCTCTTCCGTCTTTGTGGCAAGCATTGAGATGGTGTCTTCACCAGATCTAAGTTGCCTGAATCACTGGGGACAGCTGTCCTGGAGAGCCATGCAAATTTCATGAGAATAAGAAACCAAAGAGTATATACGAAGCCACTTCGATGAGGGGTCTTTTGTTACCAAGGCATAAATGTAGCCTTTCCTGACTCATACAAGTTAGGAATGACTGACAGCAGGCAGTTGAGGTGACTGGGGCCAGGAGGATGGGGTAGGTAAGGAAAGAGGAAGGGGGAATTATGTTTAGAGATGTTAAGGGTGTAGTATGGAGTCAGGGAAGGGGCTGGTGGATTTTGTGAGGGGCTGTTGCCTGGTGAGGCCAGACCAGGGCTGGAGTTGGGGTACAGAAGCTGGGTAGGTGCTGGTGACTGTGGGTTTGTGGAACAAGTGAAAAATCCCCCAGAAGGATCAGGAAGCAGTAGGAAGGGTGCCATACCCTTCTCCTCCCACCACCCCCTTCTCCTCCGGGACCCTCTCTGACAGTACCCAGGCCACCCTGGCTGGTGGCAGCGGGGACTCTCCAGGCAGCCTTCTTTTATCCCAGAGGTTTCCTTCTAGATGAGAGTTCATTGCCATTGCTGTCACAGCAGCCCCGGGAAGCCGTTCTTGTCACCCACATTGACAGAGAGAGAAATAGGCTCAGAGGGCTTGAAACCACAGCCAGTCAGCACCAGGCAGGGATGGACTGGCCCAAGACCACGAGGGATTCTGACTTCCAGGGCAGAGGCTGATCTCCCTTCCACCTGTCCCCTCCCACACACATGTGCCATTTCTGAAGAATCCCCAAAAGATGAAGACAGCCTGGAATGGCCAGGAGGCCAGGAGGGAATGGGGAGGGCCATGGTCGCTTCTGTTGAGATTTGCCACCATGGAACTCTCTTTTTAGGAATAAGCCCTGTCCCCAAAGCCCTGAGGCTGGCAGATAACTTCTCCATCAGCCATCAGCAGCCCACAGCATTCAATCACACCAAAATCATAAACACAACATTCCTTGCCCCTTAGATACAAGGTGTGGCCTTATGACTAAGCTCTGGGCAATGAGATATATACAGATTTTAGGTGAGACTTCCAAGAAAGTCCCTTAAAAGGGATGTGAACAATTGGCTTCCTCCCTTTGGCCTCCCCCTCTTCTATTTCCTCCCTGAAACTCAGACTTAATGGCTGGTGCTCCAGCAGACATCTTAGACCATGAGGTCTTAAAAAGCCACATGCTAGGGTGGGTAAGGAGGAGCACATTCAGAAGCCCAAGTCTCTGATGCCCCAGAGCTGCCCTGCTGGTCCTGGAATGCCCAGCTCTGGGCTTCTGGGTGAGAGTATGAACTCCTAATTGGAATCAGTATCTGCAGTCAACTCTCTGAGTAGCAGCCAGACATGATCCCTAATGCGGCAGTTATGTGGTGGGCCCAGGGGGAGCAGCTGCTGCCCAGATTCCCTTTCTTTAACTAGGGAACAATAACAGTCAGAGGAATGACACCTGATGGCATTTCAACTTGGGAGAGAAATAATGGACTTTTCACATACCATGGGAGGGTTTTAAAAATAATAATCCAGAAGTGAGGAAAATCTTCTGATACAAGCCCCAGGAGTCATAAAATAAAGGATTAATCATTCTAACCTCATTAAACTAAAAAAAAGTTCTTTGTGGCAAAAATAATCTCTATCAGTCAGGATAGGCTAGTTATGCTGCAGCAAGAAAAAAGCCGAAATCTGAGTGGAATAAAGCAATGAATGATGATTTCTTGCCCATACCACAAGTCCTCTTGCAGATTGGTTGGAGCCTCTCCTCCCATGTTGTCAGTATTGTCACTTCCACTTTGGGTTTCCAAGTTGAAAGCACAGCCATCATCTGCTGATGCCAATTTTCGTGGCAGAGGGAAAGAAAATGCACAAAGCACAGGCACTTCAAGCTTCAGCCCAAAGTGACACGCGTGCTTCCTCTTGCATTTAATTGACCAGAACAAGTCACGGAGCTACAGCTGGCTCAGAAAGGCGGGGACACAGTGCCTTCTCAGGGAGGGAAATGGGATATTCATGAATAGTGATGCTCAAAAGCAAAAGGCTTTACCCGCCAGGAAAAGTTTTAGATATTCATATTACAGACAAAGGGCTAATTCCTCTGATAATAAAAAGTACCCTCAAGTCATCAAGAAAATGATCATATTGGCCATTGCTTTGTTAAACTCTGATGTCTCCGCATGGCTCTTTGAGCTATGGCCACCATGTTTCTTAGCTTTGGCCTCCTCCCCTACCTTGGGGAGGTGAATCTCCAGTCTCTGGTCAGGCCATGTGTTCTTTGAGCCATAGCTGCCATGTTTTCTTAGCTTTGGCCCCCTCCCATACCTTGGGGAGGTGAATCTCCTCTCTCTCTCTCTAATTATATTTTCTATAAAAGAAAAAGAAAATGGTCACACCAATTAGAAAAACAGGCAAAAGATATGAACAGACATTTTACAAATCAGGAAATGAAAGATACCGTCACTCACTCATAATTACACATTAAAATTACACTGAGGTACCATTTTTCACGGATCATATTGGTGAGGGTATGTGCAAACAGGGACATTCAGACATTGCTGGTGGGCTGTAAATTGGCATCACCTCTAAAGAAGGCAACTGGCATTATGTGTGAAGATTTAAAGTTCATACACCTTTTGATAAGGTTCTGCTAGAAATGTATTCTATGATGAACTCACAAGTCAGATATAATATTTGCTCAAGGTATTTCACTGCATTGTTTGCAATAACAAAAGACTGGAAACAACCTAATGTCTTTTAATTAGGGGCTAGTTAAAGAAATCACTTAAATTAAATAAGTGATTTCCTTCCATTCAAGGAAATACTATACAGATATAAAAAGAATGAAAAGGTCCTTTTGTAATAATATGAAGCAATCTGTAAGATTTCATGTTAAAGGAATAAAGTGAGGTACCAAACAGTTTGGATCGCATCGTTGTTTGTGTAGAAAAAGAGAGAACACATATTCATCACTATTTATGGATGCTAGAAATGTCTCCAAAAAATACATTTAAAGAAGAAAATATTGGTTGTAACTGAGGAGAGAATAGAAATTCTCCTTTTGTACCTTTTAAATTGTGAGATAGCGTGGAAGTGTGTTGTCTAACCTAATCATAAAATTAAAAATTAAAAGAAGAGCGAGATGAACCAGCAATTCCACTCCCGGGCATATAAAGAAGAGAAATAAAACCATACATCTGCGCAAACATTTGTACACAGAATGTTCACAGCAACATTACCCATAATAGCCAAAAGGTGGAAGCAATTGGAATGTCCATCAACTGATGAATGGATGAATAAAATAGGATGCATCCACACAATGGAATATTCAGTCATAAAAAGGAATGAAGTACTGATCCATGCTACATACCACATGGATGAACCTTGAGAACAACACTATGCTAAGTGAGAGAAGCCAGACACAAAAAGCCACATTTGTGTTTCATTTAAATGAAGTGTCCGGAGTAGGCAAATCCATAGAAGAAAGAAATACATCAGTGGTTGCCCAGAGGAATGGAGTTGTCGGGAAATGGAGGGTGACCACTATTGGGTGTCAGGTTTCTTTTTGGGGTGATGAAGATGCGCTAAAATTGATGTGGTCATGATTGTACAAAACTGTAACTACACTCAAAAATCTTTGGAAATTGTACAGTGACTGAGTTACATCTCAATAAAACTATTTTTGCTATTGTTTTGTTTTGAAAGAAGAGGCCAGTGTGGTAACTCATGCTTGTAATCCCAGTACTTTGGGAGGCCTGAGCAGGAAGATTGCTTGAAGCCAGGATTTCAAGACAGCCTGGGCAACATAATGAGAATCTCACTTCTTTTTTTTTTTTTTTTTTTTGAGTTGGAGTCTCCCTCTGTAACTCAGGCTGGAGTGCATTGGCACGCTCACAGCCACAGCAGCCTTGACCTGCTGGGCTCAGACAATTCTGCTTCAGCCTTCCAAGTAGCTGGAAGTATAGGCATGTACCACCATGTCCGGATAATTTTTTTACTTATTGTAAAAATGAGGTCTCACCAAGTTGCCCAGGCTGGTCTCGAAAACTTGGGCTCAGGCAATCCTCTCGCCTTCATCTCTCAAAGTGCTGGGATTATAGGCATGAGCCACTGCACCCAGCTGAGACTTCACTTCTATAAGAATTTTTTTTTTTTCTTAAAGAAGAGGTCAAGTGTGTAGCTCATGCCTGTAAGCCTAGCACTTTGGGAGGCTGAGTTGGGAGGATCACTTGAGGTCAGGAGTTTGAGACCAGACCAGGCGACATAGTAAGACCTCATCTCTACAAGAAAATTCAAAAAAAAATTTTTTTTTTTAGTTGGTGTCTCATTCTGTTGCCCAGGCGAGAGTGCAATGGCACAATCATGGTTCACCACAGCATCTATCTCCTGGGTTCAGATGATCCTTCCACCTCAGCCTTTTGAGAGGCTGTGACTACAGGCACATGCTACCAGGCCTGGCTAATTTTTTTTTTTTTTTTAGAGATGAGGTCTCACTATGTTGCATAGGCTAGTCTCAAACTCCTGGGCTCAAGCAATCCTTCCACCTCAGCCTCCTAAAGTGCTGGGATTACAGACATGAGGCACCACGCCTGGCCTCACAAAAATTTGTTTCAAAATTAGTCAGGTGCGATGGCTTGCACCTGTCGTATAGTTCCTTGGGAGGTTAAGGTGGGAAGTTCACTTGAGCCCAGGAATTCAAGGTTACAGTGAGTCATGATTGTGCCACTGCACTCCAGCCTGGGTGTCAGGGTGAGACCCCCAACTTAAAAATTTATTAAGACAGGAAATAAAATAAAATAGGAGAAAAGAGAGCAAAATAAATGACATATATATGCATATATATATGTACATATATATGTACCATGGGCTCCTATGACCTGGTATCTCAAAAGATTCCTCCCCCCATGACTCATCCTCAGTTCTTTTGAAAGGCTCCCTTTCAAAATCCAGCAGGGCAGCTATCCTAGCCTGGGTTCCTTTGATGCAGGTAGCTTATTTTGGGAAGAGATCCTAGGGAACAACAATGGTAGGGAAGAGGATTCAGAAATGCAACACAGTCCAAGATTTCACAATTGAGCTGGTCACCACTGAGAGCACCTGGGGCTCCATCCTGCTGGGGAACCTCTGGAGAATGATGCACCTGAAACAAGAAGGGGCAGGCATGGCTCTAACAGCAAAGAAAGTCTGGGCAGATAGCAAGAGCAAGGCATCGCCTGGCCACATCTGCTCAGTGACCAGGAGAAGCAACAATAGAAAGACCAGTGGCTAAGAGCTGAGGCTGAAAGGGATATCACCACAGTGTCTCTGAAATCCTCTTCATCACCCTGAAAAGGCCCCCACCCCGCCCCGTTGTATACACTTCTATTCTTTACTCACATTGCTGCAACATCATTCCCAAAGTCAACCCATCCTCAAATAACAAATCACGTTTCTGCCATGGTGGATTCTCAGAGGCACATGCTATAGGCCACTGAATGCAACGTGTGTGTGTGTGTGTGTGTGTATTGTGTGTGTGTTTTAAATAAGAGTTGTTCTTAGAGAAGCCTGACACATGCGGGATGAGTGGGCTGTGGAATGCAGTTGTGGGTCAACAAAGAGGAGTGACAGTAAAGACAGGTGTCTGGTTGTTGAAAGCTGACTCTGATGGCAGGGCCCAAAAGGAGTGTCAGACACCCTAAGTTACAGCGATAAGTGTGCTGTCTCACAAGAATAGATTTTTCACAAGGCAATAATCATTGAAATGTAGAGGACGATATTGCAGGTAAAGTGGCCCCCAACCCACGTGGGGAAAAATAAGTAAATATTCAAGCTTCTCCCTCCTTGGGTGCATTCAGAGTTTCTGGATGCTTTTTAGTTAGTATCTTAGAGGAACTAAAGGCCAACTCCATCACCTTTCCTGGGATGATTAGGGCAGACAAGTGTTGAAAGATGGAGCCCAGTTTCCTCTTTATACAGCAGCCACAGGGGACTGCAGTAATGTGCCCTGCGGCTGTCTATCCCCCACCCTCAATGCCATGACTGGTGGAAGGGAAGAGCCCTTCATGAACTAAGCTTTTCCTGAAGTTCAGGCCAGAATCTGGAGATAGCAGGAGCCTGGCCTAGGGACCAGCTGATGCCACCACACGGTGTGGAGCCCTTTCAGAAAAGGGCAATCCCCAGAGTGATGCCCAGATCAGCAGAGCCCTAAGGACCCATTAGACCTGAGGTCAAAGAGCCAAAGCTGTCATCATCAGCTCATTCTTCCCAGTTACCTGCAACCTCCCAGAAGTATTAGTTCCCCTTTACCTCCAAAACTGGGAACAGCCTTCTTCTTGCCTAATGTTCAACACCCACAAGGAGTGAGGGCTGAACTTCTCTAAAGTCTCAAAAACCAAGAGTCTGGTTTGCTCCTCTTCTGGACTGCTAGGCTGGATGGCCTGCATTTCCTCTTCTAAGGAATGCCACTCTCAGAAATTCCAAGGAGATTTCCCATGCCAGCAAAGACAAGGAAGTAGCCAAGGTATTTTTCACTGAAGAGGGGGAAATCATACATTTAATTTCTGGTGATCCATCCATATGGAAGGGCCCCACCACAATATTCAAGGACACTTTCTGTGTGCTGAGTGCCTTACATGAAATCTCATTTAATCTTTCCAATGACTGGATGGAGCGAGTACTTTTATTATCATTCCATTTTACTGATGAGAAACAGCTTCAGAGAGGTTAAGAATAGTATGCTGAGCTCATACTATTAGCAAGCTAAGATATTTGTTAATTATCATGTACATAGATACCATTTCATAACTTTCCAAGATCTTTCATTTCATTAGGTCATTGTCTTAGTTTGTTTTGTGCCACTGTAACAGAAAACCTGAGATTGAGTAATTTATAATGAACAAAAATGTATTGTCTCATGGTTCTGGTGGCTGGGAAGTCCAAGACTGAGGGACTGGCGTCTGGCAAGGGCCTTCTTGTTGTGTCATCCAATGGTGGAGGGGTAAAGAAAGATTGAGAGAGAGCAAAAGATCAAACTCACAGCATCAAGTCCTTTTATCATCAGCACTAATCTATTCATGAGGGTGGAGTTCTCATTATGCTCTCCTCCCAACACTGCTGCTTTGGGGATTTAGTTTCTAACACATGCTTTTGGGGAACACATTCAAACCATAGCAGTCATTTAATCTTCACCACAATTCTGTGTGATAACTTATCATTGCTATTATTATTATTATTATTATTATTATTGAGTTGGAGTCTCACTCTGTCACCCAGACTGGAGTGCAGTGGCCACTCCTGGCCACCGCATCCTTGACCTGCTGGGCTCCGGCGCTCCTTCCGCCTCAGCCTTCCAAGTAGCTGGAACTACAGGCACGCACTACCACACCCAGCTAATTTTTTATTTATTGTAGAGATGAGGTCTCACCAAGTTGCCCAGGCGTGTCCCGAACCTGCGGGCTCGGGCAATCCACTCACCTCAGCCTCCCCAAGCGAGGGTTTACAGGCTGAGCCACTGAGCCCGGCTTATTGCTATTATCGTGCCCACTTTAAAGATGGATAACAGTGAGGATCTGAGCGCATTAATGACTCACACAGTCACCCAGTCTGGTGGTGACAGTCAGTGATACAGCAAGAGCTCAAGCCTTAGCCTATCTGACTACAGAGTGTGCACCTTGTTTCATTACCTATTCTGACATTATCCAGTATTACTAGAGTTGGCTCATGTAGTGGGATAAATAATGCCCCCCAAAAGATATGTCCAAGTCTTAACACCTGGTGCTTGTGAATGTGACCTTATTTGGAAATAGGATTGAGATGAAATTGAAAGAAACCAGAAAATTTTACTTCAAAATATACTTCTTTGGCATATTTCTAGGCTATTCAGAGGGGCTAAAAACTGAAGAGGCCCTGACAAGCTTTATTTTTTGGGGAGATTGGCATGGAGAGCAAAACTGCATTGATGCAGCCAGATCTCCTCTGAGGCCTTCCTCGTCCAGATCTAGGAAAGATGACCTGAGAGTCGAATACCTTTAAAACATTTACCATCCATACTTTCTGGGGGCTGCTACCAGTGAGATTTCATCTATATAACAAGACCACTTTTGCTAGCTAAGTCTCCTCTTCTCTCCCTCCTACAACCTGACTTACCACCGTAACCCTGTTTTTGGCCATGCTCTGAGCCCCCATTCTTTCTGTAACCTCAGGATGGTATAAAAGCTAAAAGCATCAGTCATCTGGTCATTTCTTTGTGTTCTTATAATTTTCAAGACTCCCATGCATATTAATAAATGTATATGCCTCTTCTCCTGTTTTTTAAAAAATATAGTTTATTTAGACAGTAAATTAGAGAGAGAAAGAGACAAGGTTCAACTCCCAAGGTAGGGGAGGGGGCCAAAACTATTAATCTCCTATTAATCTGCCTTTGTTCAGCTGATTTTTCAGTGAACCTTCAGAGGAAGAAAGGGAAGTATTACCTTGGTCCCTACAAGATCATCCCAGATTTAGGGTGTCCTTATAAGAGAAAGGAGAAAGAGACTTAAGACACACAGACACAGAGGAGAGTGTGATGTGAAGACAGAGTCAGAGATTAGAATTGTGCTGCCATAAGCCATGGGACTCCTGGAGCCACCAGAAGCTAGAGGAGACAAGGATGGATACTCCCCTAGAGGCTTTGGAGAGAGTACAGACCTTCTGACACTTTGATTTCAGACTTCGGGTCTCTAGAATTGTGAGAGAATTCCTTTCTGTTACGTTAAGCCACCCAGGTTGTGATCATTTTGACAGCAGCCCTAGGAGATTGTTACAACCCCTATATAAAGAACTCTCCAGATAAAAAGTGATCATACCTGTGAGCACAGCAAGATGGTGAGCAGACGTGTAAATGATTCAAAGGCTTGCTTCACTCATCCCTCAAAGCACTGGAAGACATATGGTAAACACGGCCTGGCATCTTGGAATGTGAATTTAGTCAGACATTCTGAGAAGAAATTTGAGTAATTTAACTGATAAGTAATTTAAAACGAAAAGGAAGGGATGGTGGAGCAGAATGTCAAATGTGCCTGAATTTGCTTCAGATAGGAAAGGAGTTTCAAAGAAAAACTGGTTGTTTGGGGTTGTGACTTCCCTACCACAGCGACCATCTTTGGGGTGTTCACATTCACTCCCACGTGGAGGAAGGTCTCCCAAGAGGGAAAATCTGAAGTGATGGGAGATGATTTCCCAGACAGCTCAAGAGCTCAGCTGTTGGAAGTCGCTGGATTCCCAGAAGCCCTCCTGGGCCCCAAAGGCTCTTGGGGTACCCTGAGGAAGGAGGTGCTGGTGGCAGACTGGGCAGAGGAAGGGTTCATCTGACTTCCAGGCCCAGAGCTGGAACTCTGCAGGCTCCCTGTCTGTGTCTAATCTCCTGATCTGTGTCAAAGGGGTCTCAACCCCAAGCTCTGATTGGCCTGGGGTGGCTAGACTCCTTCCCAGGTGTAGGGTCCCCAGAAACATAAACTTCCCTCTTTTTTTAAATTGGAGCCTCACTCTGTCACCCAGGCTGGAGTGCAGTGGCATGCTCACAGCCACCACAGCCTCAGCCTGCTGGGCTCAGGCTTCCTTCTGCCTCAGCCTTACAAGTAGCTGGAACCACATGTGTGCACCACCATGCCCAGCTATAATTTTGATTTATTGTAGAGATAAGGTCTTTCCAAGTTGCCCAGAATGGTCTCAAACCCCTGCGCTCAGGTAATCCTCTCACCTCCACCTCCCAAAGTACTGGGATTACAGGTGTAAGCCACCACTCCCATCATAAGCTTCCCCTTTACCCATGGAAGTTTCACTACAAAATCAACTCTCAAAAGGCAAATTAATTGGATAAAAGGCATACAAACTTATTTGATCATAGTTTTATGTGACATGGGAGCCTTCAAATGAAGAACCCCCTCCCCCCCCGCCAGTGGGGTGCATAAGCTTATACATCATCTTTTTTTTCCTGAGTTGGGGTCTCACTCTGTCGCCCAGGCTGGAGTACAGTGGCACAATCCCAACTCACCACAGCCTTGACCTCCTAGGTTTAGGCAATCCTCCCACTTCAGCCTCCCAAATACTTGGGACTATAGGCGCACACCACTGCACCCGTCTGATTTTTTCTATTTTTTTTTTTGTAGAGACAAGGTCTCGAACTCCTGGGCTCAAATGATCCTCCTGCCTTGGCCTCCCAAAGTGCTGGAATGAGCCACTGTGGCCAGCCTTTGTATATCATCTTGAGGACAGGGCAGGGCCTGGCAGTAGGAATACAGATTCTCTACAGATGCAAATTTCCCCCCAAAAGACAGCTTTTCAGGGCCACTTCTGTTTGCTGGCCCTCTGACAGCCATCTCAAAATATGTCAAATAAATATATCTTGGGGTATAATATTTTTATTTCCTTCCCAGGCTAGGAGGTAGGAAGTTGGGGAGGGAGGGGACTGGGTTAGAAGGGGAAACATTCTTTCCTAGGATGAAGGCTAGGGAGAAGAAATTCCCCAAGTTCTTCTGGGTTAGAGGAAGCAAGAGAAGCCCCCTCCCCAACACAGCATGGCCAAGTTTCTGCCAGGGGGTATACGTGAGGCTTCGCTAGCTCTGAGCCTCCTCGCAGCCTGCCCCAGGGCTCAGGGCAGAACCCAGGGCAGGTGCAGCGGTGACGGCCATAGGTCTCCCTCCTTGAGGGTCTTCTCCAGGCCTGTGCTGGGGGGAGGCCACTTCGAAGTTGGTGCCAGGCTCTGGAGTTAATAAATGTTGACATTTGGAGAGTGGGAGCTGTCGGGGGGGTTTATTGGTATTAATGTAATGTGACCAGGATTAGCGGCTCCCCAAATGGTTCTCTGGAATAGAGCAAGGGAAAGCAGAATGGATCTCTTCTCTCTCACCACTCAAAGTGGGATTTGATTAAAAGCTCCTTCCCAGTGATGAAGATGGAATTGAATTAGTAGCCTGCAGTCCCTGTGCCTGCGGTAAAGGGAAGGAGGGGGAGTGGAGGGGGCACTTGTCCTCTCTGCCCAGACTCCTTGGCTTCCCTTCCTGGGAACTGGGGGTGCACCAGCTCGGTACCCCAAACTTCTCTCCCTTCATTCCTGAGTTCCGCAAGCTTCTTCAGAGAGAAAATGTCTCAGGAGGCCTGGCCAGCTTTTATTTCTCTGATCCAACCACAAAGAAAGAACCAGGTGCCACATGGAGACAGGAGGGAACAGCAGGGGCAGCAAGGGGCCTGTGAGGTAATCCGGCGCTCGGCAGTTCAAGGTTAGCAACTTATGGACTATGAACAGGCCCCAGGAAACAGAACCAGTTCTCATGCTACTGCAGGTTGGGCGAGGCTTTTTCCTTGTTCTCCCTCCAGCCAAGCGCTCCCTCTTGCCCCAGCCTGCTCCCCTCTTGCTGTGACAGTGCCTCCACAGCCCCCCCCTTACTCCTTGGTGCTGCCCTCACTTCTAGCGGTGGGCTCACCGGTGCCCAGGCTTATCCATGGGCCAAACAGCCTAGGCTTCTCTGAGCATTGCCCTCCTTCACCTTCACTCTGGGTCTTCAGGGGAGGACCATACCCAGCCTTTCCTGGAGGCCAAGCTCCAGGTTTGCCCAAGTCTGCCACAAGGAGCCCTGCCCCCCCTCCCACCGTGGAAGGGGCATGTGTGTGTGTGTGTGTATGCGTGTGTGTGAATTTAGCCAGAGATGTGTGTACACGCATGATGACGCATATACTTTACCACATGTATTGGTTATCAGCTTTCTAGGGCCTGGACACTAATCCCCAAGAGATGGTTGCAGAACCCAGTCATGCCGTGCTCCAGCCCAGTCCGTGACATGCCTCCGATGGCTACCAGGAATTGAATGGTCACCATCATCCAGCAATGAGCTTGGGGTTTTACATGCACTATTCTGTGTAACAATTATAACAACCCAAGAGGAAAGCCACTGCAACTATTCACATTTTACAAGGAAGCAAAGCAACTGGCCAACTTGGGGGGTGCCTGACCCCACAGCTCATGGTCAGTCCCCTCTGTTGCCTCTGGCTTGGGGCAGGTTGAGCCCATGCCTGGGGGCAATAAAAGGAGTCCACAGATAGTTCCCTATCAACTCCTCCCCGATCAGCCCACAAAGTGTCCCCACACATGTCATCTTCCAGGCTCACACTCCTCACTCGGCCTTTAGAGAAAGTCTTACCCTCTGGGACTGGTGCCAGGTGCTATGTATGGTGGGTACCATGCACCCCACTACAGGAAACTTAAATGCATTATTGATCTATCTATCTATCTATCTATCTACCTATCTATCTGTCTGAATCTGGGTTTCATTTTGTCATTCACACTGGAGTACAGTGACACAATCATGGCTCACCAAAGCCTTGACCTCCTAGGCTCAGGCAATCCTCCCACCTCAGCCTCCCAAGTAGCTGGGGCTACAGGTAAGTGTCACCACAACCAGCTTCTTTTTTAAATTCTCTGTAGAGATGAGATCTCACTATGTTGTCCAGGCTGGTTTCAGAAATGACTGTTTACAGTTGGTTTGCTCAAATCTGGATCCAAACAAGTGCTGTCTGTTGCATGTGGTTGATGTCTTCTAGATCATTAACAACCCGTGGCCCCTGCAACCCCTCCCTCCTTCTATAGACAGGTAATTTGTCCTATGGAATGTCCAACATTCTAACTGACTAATTCCATCCTCATGGGGTATCCAACAACCTCTTCAATCCTCCTAAAGATCTTTTTATTTTAATTTTTTTTTTAGTTGGCATCTCACTCTGTTGCCCAGGCTGGAGTCCAGTGGCACACTCACATCCAAACCAGCGTCGACCTGCTGGGCTCCAGCGATCCTTCCTCCTCAGCCTTCCAAGTAGCTGGAACTACGGGCTACCACGCCCGGCTAATTTTTTGATTTATTGTAGAGATGAGGTCTCACCATGTTGCCCGGGCTGGTCTCAAACCCCTGGGCTCAGGCAATCCTCTCACCTCAACCTACCAAAGTGCTGGGATTACAGACTTGAGCCACTGCATCTGGCCAAATCTTTTTAAAATAAAATATTCACATCACTCCCTTGCTTGAAACCCCTCCATGTCTTTCTGTTGCCCTGAAAAGAAAATCCATCCTCTTTTCTCAGTCTGCAAGGACCTGCCTGCCGATTTGTCTCCCGACTCCCTCTCCTGTCTCCCTCTCCCGTCTCACTTCCCACCTCTCTACCGCCTCTCCTGTCCCCTCTGTTTGCTCCAGTCCCCTAGGCCACCTTTCCCTAGTTTGATACTGTGGGCTGCTTGATGCTACAGACAGAGGTGATTCCTTCTGCTGGGACACACTTCCCAACGCTGCCTGCCAGCAGCCACCCGTTGGCTCTTCCTCATTGACAGACCTCACCTTAATGCTCCCTCCCTAGACAGAGGCCTGGCCGCCTGTCCTGCCTAAGTAGATCCCTTCCCCCAATTGTTTCCTGCCTCAGTCTCTCTTTTGTGTCCATTGCTCTTCTCAAAATTCGTCGTTATTTTTGTCTATTTTTCTCCCCAATATTTAACTGATTCCTTCCTTCTCTGCCACCCAGAATGTAGACTTTGTGAGGACAGGACTGTGTCTATGTTGTACCTCTGAGGTCTAAAAAAAAGGCTTGGAAAATAATAGATTATCAAATATTTGCTAATTGATAGAATGAATGGGAGATGGGAAGGGAGAGAGAAGAGGTTTGCCTTTCACAATCTGGAGAGGCAGGAACACAAAGAGAATCCAAGACTTTTCAATCAATCTATATCTCTTAAGCCCCGACTAATAACCTCCACACTTTTCCAGGCAAGGGATGTCTTAGGTATAAACAGGCGGACTTTCTAAGTGCTCCAGAGTCTGGGTGAAGATTGAAGAGCCCTGCAGTACTCCTGGAAGGCTTCAAGGGGGAGGGAGTCCTGAGATAAGCCTCCATTAGTTAAAAACCACCACATTTCCACGGTTCCCCAGGATTCAAAGAATGCCTGTGAAATCCTACCCTTTCAAGAGAGAAGGAAATGGAGACTTAGCCACCTGCCCAGATCCCACAGATAGTAGGTGACAGAAGTGGGAGAAGAACCCACATGCTGTGAGCCCTCCCCACCCTAATGGGTGGACAGGAACAGTGAGGAGAGAGGCAGAAGAGAGTTGGGCAGAAACTACCTGGGCAAAGGCTGGGGGCACAGAAGCAGCAGAAGCCCAGGAGAGCGCCTCAGGAGGTGGGCACTGTGCTCCCAGCCCAGTAGACCCAGTGGAAAGACTCTCCATCAGTTCTGTGAGGTATCAGGTGAGGTCCCTGGATACCTGACCCAGGAGCCAGGGCCCAGGGCAAAAGAGCTCTCTGTTCCCAGCTCTGTCCTGTAGCTGCTGGTAGCCTTCCCCCATGTGAGCCTCTGGAAGCTTCGCACATTGAAACTCGGGCTCCCTGCTTTATGGCTTCAGTTATTTTTAATTTAGACAAAAGACCTCACTTGGCCCTTTATGATCCCATCCAATTGAGCCTTCTGTCTTTTTACTATAGCTGTCTGTTTCTACTGTTTTATCTCTGCCGTTTTATTAAGTCATCCTTTAGCACACAAAAAAATTTTGGTCTTATTTATTGTACAGTGAGACAGCAGAATCACAAAGGAGAAGCCAGGAGGGAGGTTCCCGGGCTAATGAGGCTGGACCTTGAGGCCTGGGATCCCAGAGCATGAGCTTTGGCCCCCCAAAATGGGCCTCCTGGAAATTCTGCCATTCCCATTTAAAAGTGACTCATTCCAGCAACACAGAGATTCACAGGGCAAACGGCTCTTGCAGAGAAGATAGGATTAGCTCCTCCACTGCCCAGAGGACTTACAGGAACAGGGCTTTTAACTTATTTCTGGGACGGTAAGTGACATCTTGATGAAACCATTTTGACATGAAGACACTTGATGTGGCCTCTAAAGCAGCCATTAAACCTGCAGTTGGCTCTTACTGCCAAGTTACACACAAAGCAGCCTCCTCACCCCAGCCCCAACCCCACCCCAGGGGCACGGGAAGAGGCAAGAATCTTGAAGGCAAACATTTCTGGATAATAAGCAACCAACCTACTACATTTTTACTCCACTGCATCAAAATGTCACCTGTGTCAAACTTGAGCGATCAAAACATTCTTCCATTCTAATGTTTGTGATTTGAGTTAGACATATGGGCACCCTTTAAAACACAAGGTGGTATGTGTTGTTTTTTTTTAATTTACATACAAAGCTGGACACGGTGGTTCATGTCTGTAATCTTAGCACTTTGGGAGGCCAAAGCAGGAGGATCACTTGAGGCCAGAGTTCGAGACCAGCCTGGGCAACAGAGCAAGATTCAGTCTCTACAAAAAAGTAAAAAAATAAAATTAGCCGGGTGTAGTGCCCCATGCCTTGGTGGTAGCTACTCAGAAGGCTGAGGCAAAAAGACAGCTTGAGCCCAGGAGTTCGAGGCTGCTGTGAGCCATGATCGCACAACTGCACCCCAACCTAGGTGGCAGATCGAGACCTTGTCTCTAAAAATATATATAAATAAATAAATAATAATAATAAATCTACATCAAAGGTTTCATGCTATCAATGCCATTCTGTCTTTTACGTTTCTTCCCTTTGGGTTGCTTGCAAGATCTTTCCAATTGCTCAGTGAAGGCACAGTTCATTACTCCTGACTGCTGCATGGGATTCCATCAGACACGAACATCGTGTTTTATCTACCCACCCTCTAGTGAAGGACACCAGGCTGGCACAGGTCCAGATCAGCGGGACTGTCTCGTCTTTGCACATATCCCTCAGAAGCCTCTGTGCATCTCTCAGAAGTTGTGTGCCAACGGGAAGTACCAGGAATGGGGAAGGTGCACGCATGCCTGACGCAGGTGATTTGCCACCCGACTGCCCTGGCTCACATTTCCCAACAATAGTCACTGGGCCTTTTCCCCTTTTCCTACTCCTCATTAGGACCTGATAGGATTCAGATTTTCTAATTTTTGCCAATCTGAAGGGTTGAAAGGGTACCTTTTAATTTTAAAGTGTGTTAAAGAGATTGAACAATTCTTTTTATAATTAGTAGCTAGCTATTCAAGTGTCCACTTGTGTAAATGGCCTAGTTAAGTCCTCTTCCTTTTTGTTCTGTTGCATTCTTGTGCTTTTCTTATGGATTTGCAATTCTTTATATGTGCTAGTTATTAAACCTTTGTCGGTTTTAGACTTTAGAATAACTACTTCCACTCTGTCATTCCTCTGTTAACTTTGTTTATACTGGTTATTGCTTGTCTTTTGTTTATTTTGTAACAGAAATCGCTAATGTTGGTTTGATCAAATCTATTTATTTTATGCATTATAGTCAGTGTATTTTTTAAAAACTTTTCAAAGAAACACTCACTTTGAGGTTCAGAATTATTTTTAATATTTTTCTTTCTTTTTTCTTTTTTGTCTTTTTTGATTAGGCGTCTCATTCTGTTGCCCAGGCTGGAGTGCAGTGGCACACTATGGCCATTGGAGCCTCAGCCTGCTGTGCTCAGGCAATCCTTCCACCTCAGCCTTCCAAGTTGCTGGAACCACAGGCGCATGTCACCAAGCCCAGCTAATTTTTTAAATTTTTTGTAGAGACAAGGTCTTGCCATGTTGCTTAGGCTGGTCTCAAACCCCTGAGTTCAGGCAATCCTCTCACCTCTGTCTCCCAAAGTGCTGGGATTACAGGCATGAGTCACCGCACCTGGCTTGTTCTTAATATATTTTCTTTAGTTGTGCTTATCGTTTTACTTTTCACAGGTCTTTCTCCACTTGGCTTTCTTTTTTTTTTTTAACAAATATAGTGTTGAGTTGGAATCCAATTTACCTTATTTCCAAAACAGTGAACCACTTTTCCTGATACCCTTTAATAAATAACTCATCATTCCCTCGCTGAGTTCCTCTGTAGTTTTGTTTATTTAGATTTGCTTTTAGGTTTGTTTACTTGTGTATGTCTGCATCCGCTTCTAGCCTCTTACTCTGTTCCATTGGCCTCTTCATCTGTCTCTATGCCAATAACACACTGCGTTTGTTATTATGACCTTGTAATCAGTTTGATTATCAGCAGAACAAGTGCTGTCTCTTTGTTCTTCCTTTAAAATTGGATTAGCTGTTTGTGGATTTCAATTCTTCTATATAAATTTTATAATCAAGTTGCCTAATTCCCTCAAATTCCTGCAGGAATTTAATTAAATGTAGAAATTGATTTGGAGCTAATAGGCATCTTTCCAAGGTTAAGTCATCCCAAACATGGATATAGAATTTCTATTTATTTAGGTCCTTCATTTAATGGCCTTTAGTAAAGTTTACTTTTTCTAACTCCTTTATGCTCTTGGGCCTTCTTTGTTATGTTAATTCTTAGGACCTTTGTGGTTTTCTTTTTTTTAATTATTATTATTATTTTTTAATTATAAAGATGTGGGGTACAATTCAGGGTTAGGTATACAAACATTGATTATGCAGGTACTCTTGTTGAGGTATACCCCCCCTCCCCTAGCAGTTTCCCTCAACTGCCAATCCCACCTCCCCTCCCCTGACAGTTTCCCATTACTGCCAAACACTTTCTTACAGTATTATAATTGTTCAAGGTCCGCTTATGAGTGAGAACATATGGTACTCTGTTCTTTGTTTCTGTGATAGATCACTGAGTATGATCGACTCCAGGAACTCAAATCATTCTACATAAAAGATACCTGCAAATGCATGTTTGTTGCAGCTATATTTACAATAGCAAAAACATGGAACCAACCATGTCGCCCATCGAAGCTGGACCGGATAAAGAAAATGTGGTACATATATACACAATGGAATATTATGTGGCCATAAAGAAAGACAAATACGTGGTTTTCAGTACTTTTTTTTTTAAGTCAGAGTTTCACTAAGGTGCCCAGGCTGGAGCGCAGTGGCATGATCACGGCTCACTGCAGACTCAACCTCCTGTGCTCAGGGGATTCTCCAGCCTCAGTCACCCGAGTAGCTGAGGCTACAGGCTCGTGCCACCACACTTGGCTAATTTTTTTTTTGTAGAGACAAAGTCTCACTTTGTTGCCCAGGCTCGTCTCGAACTCCTGAGCTCAAGCAATCCTTCCACCTCGGCCTCCCAAAATGCTCGGATTACAGTCATGAGCCACAGCACCCACTGACTTTCAGTACCATTGTCAGAGGCTGGGTTACTTACCTTTCCGGGCGGGGGAGAGGGCTTGAAATGTGTCCATATTACCATATAAGTGTAAAAGTGGAGTATTTTAACTACAATTGGGAAAGACTGCTGTTTCTTTTCCATCCTAAGTTCCTCTCCATCACACCTCCCGGATGTCAACAGTGCTGGAGTGATCACAGGTACTTCAGAGCTCTGGCTCACAGGAATTGGAGCTAGGATACATCTAACCTGGGGTTGATGGTATATATTCCATCACATTAACATATAGTTAAGTCCTTGCTAGACATTTTGGTGTCTGAATTACTTTCAGGAATTCTGAAATCCATTCTTCTCACTACTATCCTGACTAATTAGACATCTGTAAATAAACGTACAAAGATTGAGGTAAGTCAAGCAGTTAATTTTTTTCTGTTTGTAATATGCTTCTTTTCAATTTGTAATATTTATTACACTTTCAGTTTTTAAAAATTGCAATTAGTTGTGATTTCTAATTCTTTTATTTTTGTAAAGACAGTCTTACTCTGTTGCTCTGGCCTTAAGTGATCCTCCTACTTTGGTCTTTCAAAGGGCTGGGATTGCAGGTGTGAGTCACCATGCCTCAGACATGATTTCTCATTCTTTTTTTTTTTTTTTTGGGTAGGAGTCTCACTCTGTTGCCCAAGCTGGAGTGCAGTGGCACACTCACGACCACCGCAACCTAGACCTGTTGGACTCAGGTGGATCCTTCCACCTCAGCCTTTCAGGTAGCTAGAACTACAGGCAAGCGCCATCACACCCGGCTTTTTTTTTTTTTAATTGTAGAAATGAGGTCTCGCCAAGTTGCCCAAGCTGGTCTTGAACCCCCGGGCTCAGGCAATCCTCTAACCTCCACCTCCCAAAGTGCTGGATCCACCAAAGGCATGATCCACCTCACCTGGTTGATTTCTTGTTCTAAATAAGCATTTATTTTGCACTTAATTTTGAGTCTGTACTTTTATTCTTCTTAAAGAGGGTTCCTCAAACTCTGTGCAAATCTCGCACAGACTTCTACTAGATATTGTCAATGATGTTAATGTTTTCTGTATTCAAGTTTCCTTGATGATCTAGACTCCAGCAACCTTACTAAATTCTTGTAGTCTTAGAAGTTTGTCTGTTGACATCTTTGGGTTTCTTATTCAATTATCATATCACCTGCAAATAGTGACTATTTTATCTCTTTCTTTCCAGTATTATATTTTCTGTTCTTTTTTCTATTTCCTTGCATTGGTCAGCTCCTTCAATACTCCGTTGACCAGTATGGCAGTGATCGTGGACATTATCTTCTTGTTCCTGACCTTAATAAGAATAAAGCAAGAGTTTCTTCTTCGTATTCTTCTTCTCCTCCTCTTCCTCCTCCATCTCCTCCCTCCTCCTCCTCCTTCTTCTGAATTGGAGTCTCACTCTGTCACCCAGGCTGGAGTGCAGTGGCACGATCGTGGCTCACCACAGCCTCGATCTCTTGGGCTCAGGTGATTCTCCTGTCTCAGCCTCTTGAATAGCTGGGACTATAGGTGTGTGCCACCGTGCCCAGATAATTTTTCAATATTTTTTTTGGAGATGAGGTCTCACAATGTTGCCCAGGCTGGTCTTAGACATCTAGGCTCAAGAAGTCTTCCCATCTCAGCTTCCCAAAATGGTGGGGTTATAGGCATAAGCCACCACTCCCAGCTGATTTTTAATACAGTATTAGATTCAGTGGATATTCTACTGGAGATTTTTTATTATATATTTGTAAATCAAAGTGGCTTAACATTTACTTTTTGTATTGTCTTTTTCTTTTTTGCTAGCAAGATTACAAAAGTTATACCAAGTTATAAAATGACCTGGGCAGCTTTCACTTTTTTCTTTTTTCTTTCTTTCTTTCTTTTTTTTCTTTCTTTCTTTCTTTTTTGTAAGAGTCTCACTCTATTGTGCAGGTTGGAGTGCAGTGGCACACTCATGGCCATCACAGCCTCAACCTGCTGGGCTCAGGCGATCCTTCTGCCTCAGCTTTCCAAGTAGCTGGAACCACAGGTACATGCCACCTCACCTGGTTAATTTTTTAATTTATTGTAGAGACGAGGTCTCACCAAGTTTCCCAGGCTGTTTTTGAACCCCTGGACTCTGGCAATCCTCTCACCTCCACCTCCCAAAGTTCTGAAGTTATAGGCATGAGCCACCATGCCCAGTTCTTTTCCATTTTTGGAAGAATTTGTGTTAGACACCAATTAGCTGTTTTTCTTTCTTTTTGCCTCCAGCTTTATTGAGGTATAATTGGTATACAAAGCAGTATGCATAATGGATCAATTAGCTGTTTCTTAAAATTTGGATAGAGCTTACCTATAAATACCTATAAAATAGCCTGAGTCTTTGGACTCTCAGGGCGGCAGGAAGATTCTCATAATTATTATTTACATTTGTTTACTATTTAGCTATTAGTTTTTGATTTGTCAATTTCAGCATTATATATTTTCCAGAAATGTGTGCATTTTATCTAGATTTTCAGTTGTATATGTTTATTATTGTTCTAATATTTTTGTATGTTTAAATCTTACTTCTATCTCCTGTTTAATTCAGTAGTTTGGTTACTTGAAATTATTTGCCTTGTTTTCTTGATATTTCTTTTATCAGTCTTTTAAAAAAATTTTGTATTATTAGAGATGCGGTCTCACTATGTTGTCCAGGCTGATCTCAAACTCCTGGGCTCGAGCCATCCTCCCACCTCAGTCTCCCCAAAGTGCTGGGATTACAGACATGAGCCAGTGTGCCCAACCTTATCAGTCTTTTAAAAGAAATTTGTAGCCAGACTCGGTAGCTCAGCCTGTAATCCCGCACCTTGGGGGGCCAAGGTGAGTGGATTGCCTGAGCCCGCGGGTTTGAGACCCGCCTGGGCAACTTGGCGAGACCTCATCTCTACAATAAATCAAAAATTAGCCGGGCGTGGTAGC